>JAGFMF010011433.1:348498-628174 GCA_019455555.1 Galemys pyrenaicus
CCGCTCTCTGTGGTGAATCCTCTCACCCCCCCTACACCTCTGGCCTGTACCCCAGCGCTTGTATGCATAAATAAATAAATCTTTAAAAAAAAAAAAAAACAAATCTGGACCTCAAAAGATGATCTTTGCTCTATTTTTCCTGCACGTCAAGGACAAGTCTTCCAGGATGTGAGCGTGGGTGCTCCCACCTTGGGGTCACTGGTGAAAGCCCAGCCAATATCTGGGTCCGGGTGTTACCATGTCCCTCCTCTCCCAGGTGTGTGTCCCTCTCTGTCCAGCCATGAACCACACTCCTGGTTTGTCTTGGGGGTCGTGGGTGTGGGGATGGGAGGGGTTGTGTCCCCCATCTTCCTTCTGCTTCAGAAACCGAAAGGAAAACACCAAACCCTGGGTGTTCTGGTGTTTGGGACTACGAACAAAGTTTCCAGAAATGATTTTATCATGATTCTGGTTATTTGAGCGAATAGCTGTTAATAAAGAAGGAAACTTGGTTAATTAAAAGAAATCAGGGAGAAAACTATAAACATATTCTGATGTCAAGAATATAACAACAAACAAGAAAGGAGGAAGGAGGCTGGGAATAGGCCATACTGTTAACAGTGGTCAGATTTTTTAATTGTCCAGACCTTTTTTAATCACTATATTTTTCATAATGGGAAAACTAAAGATTTACTGCATGAGGGAAGGCAATGCATACTGTTAAAAAGTTAGTTTGCGTCACAGGCCACTAACTTTTTAGGTTTGCCCACCCTAATGCCGACGAAAACAAGACCAGATCAGACCAGAAAGAAGGAAAATTTTAAACAACCAGTTTTTAAAAGAGGGGAAGAAGCAAAATGGTTTCATATAGTCCCCTGTGAAATTTCCCTCACAGTGGATCTCTGGCTCTCCTGAAATAAACAATCTTCCCTGGTTGTGTTCCATCCTGGGGCTCCTGCAGGATCCAGGATTTGAAGACCTTCTTAAAGAGAGCTCAAAGCAGGCTTCAAACCCTAAAAGCCTGCCTTGCTGAGTGCAGAGCCAGCCTTCTCAAATCACTGTGCCCCCAAGTGGTCACTTGTACCTGTAAATTGCATCCCAGAAAAAGGTTGCAATTAACCAGGTTCTGGACCACACAATTTGCAATTTAATACTTATGATGAAAATAATACAGTATGACACAAAGGAGTGAGAAAGGGAGGAAGGAACCCAAATGGTATCTGTGTGTGTGTGCGTGCATGTGCCTGCGTGTGTGAGCACGCTCACATGCACATGTGCATTTCCATTTGCAGAGGAACCTGCCAGAAGAAGGGTGGCCGTGAGCAGAGCCCTTCCAAGAACCTAGAGGCTGCTCCCCTTTCCAAGCGCTCCTCCGTGGCTTGGACGGCCTGCCTCTTTGCAGCAATCTCCATGATAGTCGCTTTGGCAGTCTGCCAGAGCCTGTAAGTGTACAGAGAATTGTGTTTTAATAGAAGGCTTTACCTCTGATACAGATTTAAAATGAGGAAGAAACTTTCTGTTCCTCAGCCAGAGCGAAATGCATTTTGCTTCTTGTGAAATGCTGGTGATTACAAGCTCATCTTACATAATTTTATTATTTTCAATTGCTGCCTGTCAATCTCAGGTGATGGTTTCCTGGGAGCAGAAAGGAGGCAGATTCTGGGTGATGATAAAAAAAAAAAGTCACCCAGTCATTAGCAAATCGTACAGAAGTTTAGAAAGGAGAATAATTATCTTTGTGATGATGCTGTTTGAGATAATCAGGACTTGCATTGCTATGTTAGAGGTGCAGCAGTGAACCAAGCAGTGCTTAATGGTCTTTCAGAGGATGCTTTTTCACTTTAACAAAGAGTTTGCTGTTTGAGATATAAAAAAAAAATCTTTAAATCTAATGAAAGAATTCTCTTGAATTACATCTTTAAGAATCTTTAACACTACTGAGGTGGTCCACTGTCACGCCCACAAGAGGGCATTTTCTCATCAACTACTGTAAAAAGGATTTGTTTGCAAAAGAGAGAAGCTGAGAGGCCTAGGGGGCAAGAGTGTTCATCAGGTTTGGGGAGTGGAGAGCTGGGTGGGGCTTAGTGGCGTGTGCCTATCCCTTCGTGCATCCTTCAGTGGGCGAGCTGGGGGGGGAGCAGCCAGAACTTCTGCGCTCTGCTCCGTGTGTTTGCTCTGTGTTTAATGTCTTCATTCCAGAATGACCCAGCACCAAACGAACCTTTACAATAATTCTCCAGCTGGAAGACGACGCCGTGTGTTAGGACGTAGCTAGTGTGGAACAGGGATGAATCCCCAGAATCAGCATTGCTCATCAAAGACTTCAAGCACTAAATTTGATTTTCTGCTATTTTAAGACTCTGGCAAAGTCTTTTCATGCAAGGAATCCTTCACCTTCTCTAACATATATCTACTGAGTACGTATTATGTGTCAATAGGGGATCAACTAAGACTTTACTCTCTTAGACCATACATTCCTAGCATTAAAAAAAAAAGCAAAAACAAATGCTAGAGTTCAATCTAGATCATAATAAATGCTGTGAGGACCAATCATTTGATCAAGGAAATAGGTAGTTATTTCAGATTGGCTAGTCAAGAATACTTCTCTAAAGAGTTAACAGGAAGATTCTGGTTTTGTTCAATTAGCACCAAGGCTATTTGGATTACAAATGTAATAAATCATCTCAGTTCCCTTATTCAGAAAATTTAGGGGCACTGCTTATTTTCTTATGGACCATGAAAGACGATAAACATGGAAAAGGGGGCATAGAGCTGCCAGTTATTAGTTTGGTAAATAACACTTAACAATTATTATCAACTCGTCACTCCATCATTTAAAAAAATAACTGATGTTCTAACAGCAAAGAATAGGAAAATTGTAATCCTAAAATGTAAGAGAGTTGCATAGTTTAACGTTTTGGAAAATTTACTAAATACTCTTGCGTTTTCTCACTTTTCCATGGACAATGACAACTCCTGTGGACAACCCCGCTCATGGAAATCATCCACCCTTTCCCCAACCACAGGCATCCAGCCATAGGAGGTACAGCAGGGGCAGCTCTGCTCAGTGTGCAGCGGTACCTACAAGACATGAGAACAGCCCGTGTCATGCTCCCACTCACTTGGCTCTGGTCCCACGGTTACCAGACCAACAGACATGTGTACGGTGGTCTCTGAAATCAGTAATCAAACTCTATTTTGAAAACATGTTTTGGAAGGTCAGAGCAAATCAAGGAGGGCTGCATGGAGGAACTGAACCTTGAACTCGACATTATAGGTTGGATAGATATAAGGAAGAGGGTCCTATTATAGTGGGTGACATTTTCATTGTTTTAAGTTAATGTGGTACATTTCTGGTAATGAAAGCAATACCCATTATGTAATATTTTCAAGCATAATGGAATATATAATAATCTCTAAAACCTATTGCCTAGAAATGGATGTTGTTATTATTTTATATTTTCTCCTAGTGGCTTTGTTATGCTTTTCTTTTTTTTTTTCAATAACTGGAGCCACGTTGCAGATGAAATTTTTCATCTTGCTTTTTTACTTTGGAACATTTTCCATATCCTTGAAAGTGATTTCTAAATATTATTTCTTAATGCCTACGTTGCCTACATGCTATTCCATCACGCCCATAGTCCGTTTTGCATAACCATGCCCATAGAGTGTCGTTTTTTTTTTTTTTTAACTCCACTTTGGTGAATATACTTGTGCATCATTTTGGTTCATAAATTTGGTGTCAGACAAGTCTAACAAGGCTCAGCTGAGGGTAGTTTCAGGTGCATTACATTCTCCACCCAGCCTTTCACCTAGTGCAGTCTCATGGGTGATCCTAAGAAGTGCATGAAAGAATATTTTGGATAGAATTCTAGGGACAGGATTGCCAAAGTTTGATCTTTTAAAAATTGTATACCTTTCAAATTGTCAGAGTAATGTTCTTGATGGAAAAACCATGTCTAATCTTACCACTAAGAGATAAAAACAATTTTAACTTTTTACCATCTATTATTTGTCACTTTTAGCAGAATTGGGATCCTACTGCATACAGATCATTTTTTCTCTGCTTTTTTCCCCTCCTAATTTGGTATTGAATTTCCCTTGTCATTACACGTTCATAAATATGTTTTTAAAAGTGATATTTCAATATAGTCCATTACATCAATGTGCCATGTTTTATTTACTAACTTCTGATTGTTGGACATTTAGATAACGTGGTTATTTGCTATGATAAATAATGTTGTGACCAGATACAGTTAACTGAACATAAATATCTGCAGATGTTTTTGGATGATCTCTTGAGCAATAATTCCTAGAAGTGATTTAACCAATTATGAGGTAGGAGCATACAGAAGCCATCGCCCCCAGGAAGCCTGTGTGTTTTACTTTCCCATAATTAGCATGGGCACCTCCACTTTCCCCAGTCTTACACTTTATTCTTAACCCCAGCCCGGTGGGGAGGTGAGCAGCAGCATCCCAAGGTCTCAATTTGCAGACCCTTGATTACTGGTGAGCTGTAGCATTTGTCTGTTTGTTGACATTCCCGTCCTCTGCCTGTTCTTCTATTTATATTCATCTTTTCTTATTGATTTGTGAGAGCTCCTTATGCATAAGAGGATATTAACCTTTTGGTGTAATGTTGGGAATATTTTTCCCAGTTTGTCATTTGTCTCTTAAATTCGTTTACGGTTTCTTGGTCGTGTGGAAGTCCTTAATTTGCCTGTCATCCTATTTATCAGCCTTTTTCACCTTGATGTTTCCTCTTGTTTTTGTGATTAGAAAATCCTTCTCTAACCTGGCTTTAGATTTTTCTTCATTTTACATTTTCTTGTATGTATTTCATGATATCATTTCACGGATTCAACTTTTTATCCAGTTCTGAGTTTAATTGTTTTGTTATATGATAGGAATTAACTTTTTTCTTATTGGATATGTAATTCTTCCACTTCTGTTTATAGAAATACTACTTCTCCCCTTTAATAAATTCTTGTGGAAATCAGAGGATGTCTCCAGGCTACTTACTTCTGTTCCATTTTTTTTCCCTCTGACCTAGTGCTTGCCACATTGTTTTAATTACAGAAACTTTTCTATTGTGTTTTAAAATCTGTAGTGTAATTATTATTTTCCAGAATACTTTTAGCTACTATCTCTGACACTTTAGAATCCATTCTATGAACTTTAGAATCCATTTTAGCAAACTCAAAATATATCTTTTGTTGACCCTTTTTTATGTGACCCCTGTGAATTAGATGATATCTAGCAGTTGATTTAAAATGAATTGACATCCTGGCTACAGTATTAAGACTTCTCATTCCAGAATACAGTATTTTATTTAGTCTCTCTCTGTTTATTTAAGTTTACTTTCATATCTCTCTGTCAACATTTGTGTTTTTCTTTGTAGCATCTCTGCATTGTTCTTAGAAAACAGAATTCATTCCTCTGTGCTCCACATAGATGGACTGGGATCTTTCTGTCTGTTGTGTACTCTAATGAACTACTTCTAATAAATCAGAGAGCTCTTCTTTTTTACGTGTTTACTTTGTACCTTGCCAGGTTAGTGAAGTTTCTTGTGGATAGAACTTTTTCAAGGCTTTCAAAACATGCTGATTATTTTACCAGAAGTTTGTATGTACGACTGATAGTATCTGGGAGATAACTTATGTTATTATTTTAAAGAGTTGTTATTAATTTGGAGGAAAATGCCATCTTATTGTGTCATATATATCATTTCAATGAAACTTCTTTCTGACTCTGAGCTTGAGTCCTGGGTATATAATTTATTGGGGGTGTACAATCTCAGTATGCAATGCCTGCGTGTCAGTCCCTGCTATAGCCTAGACAGCCCAGGTCACGCTGGTGTGCAAAGGGCACCTCAGCAGGAGCCTGAGGTTCATGGTCCCACTTGGGTCGGGTGGGTCATAAAGGATGGTTCCAGGCCTGCTCTGGACGTACTTCCCAGACTGACTGGTAGAGCCTGCTGTCGCTGACATCAGATTTCATTTCACCCGTATGCACACTCACAGCCAGGCACACTTGAGTGTGAAGAAACAGTCAGGCGCCACTTGCCCCATTGTTGAGCCCTGAAGGATACTCAACATTTCCATTCACGGCACAAAGACAACCCCTCAAAGTGAGCCAAAAAAGAAGAGAAAGTCTGAAGGGAAATATGACCCTCATGTTGGGCATCACTCTCAGCTCATGTTGTGAGCACACGCGACATTGCCGTCTGCTCTGATGACGGTCTCTCAGCTATGGGGACGGAAAGGCTCTCTCCTACCCCGATTTGCCACAGCATATGGCAAGGGGAGGGCAGAATTTCTCCATGTCCCACACAGATGCATGTCCCATGTCCCATGTGCTCTCCTTCGTTGGACAAACAACTCGTCTTTTAGTCTGTGCTTTTGATGTCAGTTGGGGAAAGCTGAAAATCTCCTTCAGATTTTCCCACTTGAAAATCTTCCTCAGAAGGAATTTGTTGCCATGTGTAACTGTCTCCTGTGAAGCCAGACAGCAAGGCAGTGTGTCGTCCCTCAACAAAACCCAGACCCATTTTCAGGTTCAACAAATATCTGAGCCCTTCTGCACACCGGGCATTGTGGAATAAAATGGCTGGGTTGTTTTCCCTCAGTAGCTTAGACTCTAGAGGGGGGAATGTTTATCAGAGCTCAGTCAGTGATGAAGCACCATGAGAAGTGTTGTTCTAGGAGCTTCCCTCATATTGGATTCAGGGACTTATCTGAAAAGTAAAGAACTGGTTGACTGGTTGCCCTCAGGATGCATCTTATAAGGACGGTGCCAGCTGCCATGTGGAGATCTATTGAAGGGCTCCAAAGAAGACTGGGGGACTCTTAGGGCATGATTACCAAAATTGGGTCAGAGTGTTGGCAGCTGAGGTGGTAGTGTAGATGGAGAGCTGTGAGTTTGAGGTATTTTAATAGGTTGACTTGACATGTGGATGTAGAGAAGAGGAGAGAGGGTGTCTCCACATGACACCTAGATTTCTAGGGTGTGGAACTGGTTGGACTGTGGTGTTTTGGTGGTGTCAGGAGCAGTAGAAAGGGGCAGGTGTGTTGGAGGAGATTGACTTATGTCTAGGGCCAGGCATGAGGGCATCTGAGGCATGGCAGTGGTGGTAAGCAGAGGAGACTGGGGTCAGAGACTTACATTTTGAGGAATTTACCAAACTGGATGTGGGAAGTAGAATCCCAGAGATCAGGGACAAACTGTTGGGCCAGCCAGCAGGACCCAGTCCTTTTGGAACCTCTTGGCCATTCCAGCTACCACTGGCTTCTACTGATGGTGCTTTCCCAGGGACAGAAATTTCCTGTGTATCCTCCGCTGTGTGCTGACCGAGTCAGTGCTGGAAGTAATAAAAGAGGCATAAACACAGAAACCACACATCTAAACAGGTTGGTCTGTTAACTCTTACTCGCCTTCAGGCTCATACTTTCCACCCATCAGAATGAATCTCCGAGTACCATATGGAACCAGAGAGTCTCTTCTCAGCCCCCCTCCTCTGTCCTGAGCCTTCTCTTCTTCCCTCTCATTTCTGAATGATGTGCCTTAAAATACATTGTCTGATCATTTTGTTATGTAAGTCAAGAAGAACTTTAAATTTGTGTCAGTTCAGATCATTTATGTAACCATGCATTCCATAAATATTTATTAAATCCCTACTAATATGCCAGGCACAGTAGCATGAATAAAAGTAGGGATGAAAATGTGGTCCTCTCCCCTCCCAGGAACTTCTAGTCTAGGGGAGGAGGCAAAATACAGAAGAGCTGGAATTGCTGAGTTGATGTGACAAATGCTGAACTAGAAGTACAGTCTCACTGGAGGCCAGGTGACCTATAGGTCACCGGACCTATTCAGTGGCTGCAGAGAAGGGCTGGGGTGAGTGGCATGTATGACATGTGCCAAGAGGTGGCACCACAAGGGCATTTGGGGCAGAAGACACAAATGGGGAAGAGGTAGTGTTTGGGAGTGTGAAATATAGTAAGTCTCCCTTACTGCCATCAATAGGTCACTGGGAACTCTGACTAAAAGTGAAATGACATATAATGAAACCAGGTCCTCACATACCATCATTTCATTCAACATCAGCTAAAATTGCTTTTTTTCTCATCAATATGATAACAGGGGAAAAAAATCATTTGAGAACCTGCTATAATTTTTGTGGTTGGAGTCTACCGTATGTGTTGAACAGAAGTGTGTAAGAGAGATGACCCAGGCTGTGGGGTAGTGCAGGGAGGTAAGTTGTGGCGTCTAAGTTGCCAAGCTGGGCAGCATCCAGGTAAGCAGGGCCTGGAGAGGAAATGGCTAGGGCAGCCGAATTTCTTCCCGTCATGTGTGCCAGTATGTTTTCTCAGCCTCATCCAGTCCTGATGTCAGGAGATGAAATGAGACAAAAATATCCTTATTCTTCTTGTACTGGGAGAGGAAAGCCTGGGCTGGCATCTTAACAGGTAGGGCCGACTCTGCCTCGTTTCCTTTTCAAATGTGGAAACGGCAGAACCCAAACATCAGCCGCACTGAGTGATTTGTTCTTCTGAGGGTGTCCACGGGCTCTTGTTTGGCAGAACTGAGGTGAGTTTCTGAGATGTAGGCCTTATGCGTTGGCCCAGTCTGATAACCAATAACTTTCTGGGGGAGCCAAAATTTAAATCACAGATGTTTCCTGACTCACCAGAATGAATGCTTTAAGCTCTCTGTGGGCCTGTCTTACTTCCAGGGTCCCTGGAAGAAGTCTCAGGACTCTGACCTGAGGCTGCTGGGACTGGGCTTCCTCCAGCACCTCGGACAGACCGCAGGGATGGGGCTGTGGAGTCAGCGGTACCCAGAGGTGTCTGGATCTGCCCAAAGATTGTCGATAGTTGAGGAAATTTCAGAATTCAGAACCTGCCCTGAGTTCAGGTGCTAACCTGGGCTTCCTTCATGGCCAGGTCCTCATCAGCTCTTCACTGGGGACCTAGCCTAGTGAGTTGTAGGCACTAGGGGCAGAGGCGGGCGAGGAGAGCAGTGGAGAAGCATGTCAGATAAGGCCGGGGTGAGCATTGCTGACCCGCAGACAGCGGCGCTGATGCTTGGATGGTGTGTGTTGATGGTACTGCATGGCCCTCCAAGGCTGGGGAGAGGCTGCAGGACCTGACAATCACCATCTTGAGGGAGAGAGGAGACCCCTAGAGCTGGGGTCTCCAGAGCGGCTAGAGATCACTGGGGACCAGAGCATCTTGGAGGGTCTTCTGCGCATCAGGGCTTGGGTGAGTTTCTTTAGGGAAATAATGCTCCTGCACTGGGGAGATGGAGAAGGTGGTGGAAACCGGGCTTGGGCCACGGCCTGAGCAGTGCTTCTGCTCAGGGGTCAAAGGCTACACTGCACAGCTCCTCTGCTGGGTCTCAGGAGCTGAGCAGGGGTCCCTGTGGTCTTCCAAGGAACCTGTCCTCCTAAAGGAGGTGCTCAGCTCCAACTCCCTTCCCCAAGTGGGAGGATGGCAGATGTGGGGTCCGGAGGGAGAAGGCTGACTCGAGCTGGTGTCGGTCTCCTTCCCCCTCTGCCTCTGACTGTTTGACTGTCTCCAAGTCACCTTTAATGCTGTAAACCACTGCTTGTCACCTTGCCAGATTCCTGTGCTCTTACTTAAGCATGATTCACACACTGGATGTTTTTGACATTTGAAGATGGTTCTTTGGGCAATTCTCTTGTTTGCCTTCAAGAAAATGCCTGCAGTTCTCTATTTCATTTGAGAAAGGGGAGGCCCAAGATGCTTGTAATGAACTCCTGGGACTAAAAGGTGCGGGGCCTGGGGAACTTGTGAGGTGTGGCTGATCTATAAGGCTTTTGCTATTGAACTGATGAGAGCAAGTCCTCTGCACCCATGTTATAGATCATTGTGTATAAAGATAATTCATCTGCAGAAGCACATTGGCACATACTTGATCATATGAGGCCATCTGCATATGGAGCCAACCATGGGGACAGCTCCTGGGTCAGAGAAGTTCGTGGGTATTACCAGGCCTGTGACTTCCATCCTGGCAATGCCCACAGCCTGTGCAATCCTCTTTCTGGCAAAAGAGCAGTCACTCCAGAAGAGATCATCACAGTGTGTCCTTCCCACTCCACCAAGCCAGGACTGCCATTACCTGGGAGTGGTTAGTGACCATTTCATGTAATTATTCACTCAACCACTGGGGGAGAAAGAAAAAAGAACAACTTGGCTCCCCACCTTGAAGGAAGCCATTCTCCTAGTGAGGAAAACCACAGGTTCAAGGCCACGTGCTACTTGTCCCCCAAATATTTCCTGATTTTCCCTGTTGGTTTCCTAATAGACCAGCACAAACAAGTTCCCCAGGACAAACCAGTGTTTCAAAATCAGCATTCAAGACCCTTGGTTTGCCCCTCGACACCCTCCTTCCCTTTGGATGGTTCCTTTCCCTTTCCTGTTGGTTCAAGGTGAGGACTGGGTACCCAGCTATGGGGTAAGATGGCATCAGGCGAAGATTGAACCAGGGCCTCCTTTGGTAAACAGGCAGGTAATTTCAGTTCACAAATGGTCTGAGAAGAGGCTGCCGCTCTCACAGATGTCTGCGAATACCACGCCTGCACCCCCAGCCCTCCCAGTCACGGTGTTCTTCGGATGGAGTCCTCTCCATTAAAGCCCTGGAAAACAGGACTCTTAAAGGTAGGATAAAGGATTAGGGATAATTTCATTTCAGAAGAAAGAGGCTGAGGAGGGACTTAATTGTCTTTGAAGGATGCTCCTGAGGAGCAGAGATGAGTTGTTCTCCATCTCACCGAGAGGGAGAAGACAAAGTGGATCTCAAAGGAGCAAGCAAAGTTTCCAGTTAGCCCCCTGCCTAGAGGCGTGGGGGGGGAAGGAGCATGCGGGCGATGGTGCTGGAAAGTTTTGCTGGCACAGCTATTTGTTCAGGGCATGCTGTGGGAGAAAGAGACATCTCAGCCCTCTCTTGGACAGAAAATATAAAAAGCAAGGAATTAACAGAGACTGTAAGACCTCGGGGTAGGGTGATCTCCAAGGGCTGGGGAAGCCAGGATGGAGAACCATGGAAAGATGAGATGGGGAATGGACAGCAATATGAATAAAGGCAAGAACTGGGGGGATATCCTGACTGGGTCCTGCAGACTGGGCGCTAAAGCAGAGCTCCTGGAGTGAGAGCAGGAGGAGCGATGGGGTGGAGAGGTCAGCTTTAACTTTTCCCCATGGGCAACTGAGGACCCACTGGCGATGCACCAGGGAGGGAGGGACCCAGCATGGCCTCCTGGCTCTGATTTATAACCCTGCACGGTGGGCAGGATAGCGTAGGCCCAAATTGCAGTGTGCAATTCCCTCTGCTTATTGCACACTTGTCTGTCGCACAGAAAAATATGGACATCATGTAGTAAGTGTCTTCATTAAACTAAATGCCTTCCTTTTCAAATGCTATCCCTTATCCTCAGATTCTGTTTCATCAGTCCAGATTCTAATTTGTAAGCAACAGAAACCCCTTTCTGGCTAATTGAAGCAGAAAAAGAATTTACTAAAAGGATATTAGGCAATGCAGAGTCTCCAGGTGGGTGGAGAACTGGGCTCAGAGCCCCCACTCAGAAGAGACTCCAGGTCCTGCAAGAACAGACCAGTAAGGGCCCCACTGGCACCCTGCTGGGGAAGATTCCAGCTTGTGGGTCTCACACCTCCAGCACCACTACTGCCCCACCCCCACCACCTTGCACCACTGGCCCCTGATTAAAGTTTGCAAACTTGATAGAGTGTGCAAATTTATCATTTGCACATGTAGAGCAAGGGAGCTAAGTGTGTTTACCATTTTCAGCTTCTTCAATGAACCAGTGTGGTCTTCTTGGAAAAGACGTTCCAGACATGGGACAGGGGTTCAGGAGCAAGGGTCCAACAGAGTAACTGGAGCGGCTTCTGTGTCTCTTTCCTTCTTGGGTCTTTATACATATCTGGGGTGCCCATGCCTGTTAAAAATGTTCTTTCTTTTGTGAAATGAAGATGATTTGTTTATTTGATGCTTAAAATATTATGGCTAATTGGAAAAATATGAAGTTGGCCACCTATTATTTGTCCCCAAATGTTCTGGAAGTTTAGTAGTCCATGAAACCCAAATGACTGGGACCACAGGTGTAGACTATGCCTCCGGGCGTCAGACAGCCTCGATCCAAACCCCAGGGCTGCTGCTTACTAGCCGAGAAGGCCGTGAGAGTGACGTAAGCTTCCTAAGGTCCCAGCTTCTTACATGTACAGTGAAGGTAATAACCCTCACTTCTCAAGGTTATGACAAGCAGGAAAATGTGGGTACAGTACAGTCAGGAGGCAAGGGGAGCAGGGGATCCTGTTGCACTGAGAGATTGACATGAACTGCCCAGCTTTCTTGAGGCAGATCCAGAATAATCTGGGGCACCTGAGACTGTGTTCTGCGCCTACCGGAAGTGCTCCCTCGCTGTAATGGGTACCTGGGGACATGCTGAGCCCCTGGTAGACTCGTTTATCTCCTCTCTGCTAATGCCTGTAGGATGGAGGGAAGCCCTGTGGCCAAACACTGACACAGCCCAGGTTCAGAGCCCTGATCCCACAGAGCCCCTCTCTGGAAACGCTGAGAGCAGGCTAAGCCCACCCCAGGGGGGTCGGTAACATGGGCTGTGATCTGATGGGCATTTTCCTGACTTTGTCTTTCTTCTTCTCACCTTGTTGGGATGGACAGGGCAGGAGTGCTGTCCTCAGATCTGGCCTCAGTTTCCCTTTTTGGCAAAAAGCCAGAGTCTACAAAGTCCCCTAGCCCGTGAGTTGGTGGCAGAACCCAGACCAAACCCAGGCTCCGTTCACTCAAGTACAAGAGATGCTCCGTCGAGGGAAGTCTGGACAGGGTGGGGCTCCTGTCCTCTTTTGCCTGTGGGGCTCACACGCCCTGTCCTTTGCTTTGTACCCCGCTCTTCATCAAGAGCACCCACTTTCTGTGCATTTATTGAAACTCTTCCTGGAGGAGCTGCCACTTGAGCCCTTGTGGCCTCGTGGGAGTCTCAGGAGGTCACCCCAGTACACACAGTGACCCTCCTGGCCGTGTTCACTGTCTCCCCTTCTCAGACCTCCATCTCTGTTCTTCTCATACTGCATGTTCTCTTTGAGTGACGTTCTGTACTCCCAACAGCAATGACTCCCAAACCCACACCGTCAGACCCCACTGGCGACCACACAGCCATAAAAACATCTCACTCAGGACCAGATCCCCTTGGGTTCCTTCATTTCAACACTTCCCAATGTGACCCCAGCCTCTCTTCCCGACCCACCCCAAGTCTCTTCCTCCCTGGTCTTGCTACATGTCCACCTGGTATGGGATGGATGGGAACAGACCATAGGGACCCCCTTGGGTAGCCGTGTCCTGAAGCTGGCACTCCCCCACCAAGTCTGGGGGCAGGCCCCTCCCCCTCCTGGCCTTTCCAGGCAGTCTGTGGACTGTAGAGGGACTGCGCAGGAAGCTCCGAGGGCCGGCAGACCGAGGGCTTTGGTTTGGAAATGTTAGACTTCAGCATGATTTAGTGCCCTGGCATTTCTGAGCTGGTTTACAGTAATCAGGCATTTGTTAATGTTCACTTTCTCCTCCATGGACTGTTGCTGACACAGGAACTTTCTTTGTTGATTAGATTTCAGCCTGTGCTAAACGGTAACCAGTGGGGGTGCGGGGAGGCTGGGCTCCAGCCGCCGTGTCACACGGGGACCGTGGATGCTGCTCTGTCCTCTCCTGCTTTGTTAGCAACTTAACCCTGAGTCTCAGCTATTTCAGCTGGGACACAGGGCTGAGCATCCTCCCCCTTCAGGTTATCATGAGGATTAAGAGAGAATGCGGAGCCCTGTGCCTGACTCATAGTATGCACTTAATAAATCTTTATCCCCTTGTAATTGTCCCTCGGTGCCCATGTGAAGTCTGTTCCTGAAGGTGCCGGATGATGCTCTTCAGTGAAAAGGAACAGGTGTGGAATGAATAGGCTTTCTTTTCTCCTAACAAGGTTGAAAGGCGCCATGCCTTTGCCTCCTGCCTGGTCGCACTCCCCATAGGTATATTTTAGTCGAGAGTTGTAGTCTACAAATCCTCGTCAATTGTCCTACTGATGAATTAAATTGGGTGGAGCCAGAAACTAGGCTTCTGGATTCCCAGGCAGCCCGTATTCTTCACCCAAAAAGAAGAGCTTCCATGAAGTCAAAGCTGTGACTGGAAATTTGGAACCCAAGATACTGGCTGCAGCCGGGAGTCACCTCAGATGACCCCTCCTGCCACGCTTGCCACATCTGCGTTCCACGAGGGCGATGGCTAGGTGAGGAGCCCCGTCTTCCCAGGGGTGCTCCCCGAGCCTATGGGTGTTCCCTGAGCTTGTGGGTGCTCCCTGAGCCTGTGGGTGCTCCCTGAGCCTGTGGGTGCTCCCTGAGCCTGTGGGTCCTGGTGGAGACAGCCTGGCCTTGGCCTGTGGCTGGAACCTGGCTGCTCGCCTGCCTGTGTGGCACTGTCCACACACCCCAAGCCCCCACCCCACCCTTGTGTCCCTGTGCTTGACTGGGGCCAAGGAGCCAGCTCCGGGCCCAAGCGGGAGGCAGGGACGGTGTCCCTGGAGCTCCGGACACTCAGCTGCCGGGGCTTCTCGGAGCAGGACAGTGACTTAGCTCCTTTTCATCACTCCGACTCGGACATTCTTGGTTATTTTCAAGACGTCTTCTCAATTGCATTCTAAAAATATGTCTTCATTCTATTCTGAATAGATTTTTAATTGTCCTTTCCCTGAAGAATGTTGAGCAAAATTAGTCTTCAGGATACCAGTGGCCTGGCGGCAGCCCCAGGAGCTAAAAACGACAGGGCAGCTTGGTGGCCTGACCTCGGCCCACCACTGGGACTCCGCACCAGCTGACTTTGCAGAGCCCTCCAGGTCTGCCACAACCCTCCTGTCCAGTCCTGCCCACGGGCCCTCTCACACCACCCCTGCTGTTCTGGCAGGGCTAGAGGCCCACTTAGGGGAGGCAGATACTGCAGGAACTCAGGCTGGCCGGCCCTAGGGCCAGGTGGTGCTGTGGCTTCCTCCCCTCCAGCAGGGCCCCTCAATCATCCGCAGTTCGAGGTACTACCCACAGAGGGCCTGCTGCTCTCGGGCCCCCTTTATTTTCATGTCTTCTTTTTCCTTGTTACCAGCTAAGGCAGAATGTGTATTTTCTGCTAAAAATTCCTGAGAGAGAGTCTAGTGGCTTAGCCAATTGCCTCTGCCCCCACCAGGCCCTCTGTGCATACCCATGGAGTACCTGCTGTTTGTGCATGGTCTGCCTTTGCGGGTAGTCCCATCTCTAGTCCAGCTGCATCTCCCACTTCCAGGAAGGGCCCTGCTCGGCAGAGACTCTGGGCAGGAGAGTGTCTTGCAGGGGGAGCTTGGGTGGGGTCCCCATGTGTCGCACGTGTAGAACTCCTCCCCCCTCCCCCCCACCTAAATCCTAGCCCCTTTGCATCCTAAGCAAGAAACTGGGTGGGGGGGGTTTCCTCCTTTAGGGGTCACTGACAGGGACCAGGCAGAGGCAGGGCCAGCCCCATCCAGATGCCCTTGTTAACACGTCCTCACTCAGTTCAGTCCTCCTAGCAACCTTCAAGGGAGCAGGCGTCACCGCGCTCCCTTGTTGCAGATGGGAGAACAAGGCTTAGAAGGGTCTAAGGACTTCTCCCTGACGGCCACGCTGCAGCCCACCTTCGTGCCTAGGGCTCTGTCTGCGCCGTCTGTGTCCAACCCGCTGCCTCATTTGCTGTTGCACGCTGCCCGGTTGTTGGCGCTGCCTGTGGTCTCTGGGTGGCCTGCACATGGTAACGTTTATCCACTGCCAAGTAGGTGTCTGCTCCGCCCTGTCAGCCAGTCGGGCCAACGCCAGAGGGCCAGATAGGCCCAATGGGCCCCACCAGTGCTGCCTGTGGAGGGAGGGAAGGGGAGATCGCTTCTCCGCACCCTGTGTCTTCTCAAGGGCTATGTCCGCCTGTCCTGAAGGTTAGCGAGGAAGTCATAGATATGTGTATCTCTGTGTGTTTGTGTGTGTCTATGCGTGTTTGTGTGTTTTTATGTCTGTGTCTGTGTATCTCATCTCTGTGTGTTTCTTTGTGGCTGTTTTTCTGTGTGTTTGTGTTTATGTGTGTCTCTGTGTCTCTGCACGTCTGATTGTCTGTGCATTTGTGTGTATATCTCTGTGTCTCCGTGTGTCTGTGTCTCTGTGTGGCTGTGTGTCTCTATGTCGCTGAGTGTGTGTCCTTGTGTGTGTATCTATGTATCTATGTGTCTGTGTCTCCGTGTGGCTGTGTGTCTCTATGTCACTGTGTGTCCTTGTGTGTGTGTGTATCTCTGTGTCTCCGTGTGTCTGCGTCTCTGTGTGGCTGTGTGTCTCTATGTCTCTGAGTGTGTGTCCTTGTGTGTGTGTGTATCTCTGTGTCTCCGTGTGTCTGTGTCTCCGTGTGGCTGTGTATTTCTATGTCTCTGAGTGTGTGTCCTTGTGTGTGTGTGTATCTCTGTGTCTCCGTGTGTCTGTGTCTCCGTGTGGCTGTGTGTTTCTATGTCTCTGAGTGTATGTCCTTGTGTGTGTGTATCTGTGTGTCTGTGTCTCTGTGTGGCTGTGTGTCTCTATGTCACTATGTGACTGTGTGTCCTTGTGTGAGTGTGTGTGTCTGCGGGTGTCTCTCAGATGGGCAGGGCACTCCTGATGGGTGACGCTGAGCTCCCTCTAGGAGGCCTCTCATTTCCCTCTCCGTGCCAAGCCTGTGAGGGATCCAGTCCCTCGCCCACACCTCTGTCGGTAAAATGCCAACAAGCCATTTATGTCCCTGTTTCTTAGAAAATGAAAAGCTGGAAGTTATTCAACAAAAACAGCCTATGAATGGATTTTACAGCTTTGGGGGACTGTGGGGGCTGTCTCCCTGCCAGAACCCAGCCACTCCCTCCCAGGGCTGGGGTCCTACCTGGCAGAGAGCTCAGACCTTGAGGGCCCGTTGCCATCTCTGGTGCCTGGCTGTGCCCACAGCGGGGCGAGGATGGGTCAGGGGAGGCTGCACCCTGCATGGTGAGTGCTGCCAGGTTCCTTCCCAAGACAGGCGGAGTGGCCCCGGCGGAGCAAGCTGGAGCTGCAGGGCTGGACAGGCTGGAGTGGGTGAGAAGTGCCTTGGAGGCTTGGCTTGGAGAGTGCTTGCTGTGTCACAGCTCGGGCTCAGGAGGAGATGCTGGCACTCCCCTCTAGCCTCATCACCCTGTGAGGGCTCCCCAGCTGGTGGCTTCAGGTGGGTGCCCCACAGGGCCCCAGGAAAAACTCCTTCCATCATTGGGAGCAGTTTTTGCTACTGGCTTGTTACTTCTTTCCTCACTGGAACGTGAAGCCTGTGTGGTTCTCCTGATCAGCCCGCTGGGGCTCGCTGAGGCCCCGGCTTTCGGTTTCCCACCTCCCCACCTCCCTCGGTGGTTTTCCTAAGCAAGAAGATGCCCCCGCAGGCTCACCTCATGGGGAGACCCCCTGTGGGCCAGCCTTTCATACCAGGTCCCTTCTCTTCACATAAGGGGCTCCAACTGCCCGGCCGGGGCTCCCCCAAGCTCTGTCCAGCCTGCATCCACAGCTCTGTGAGATCTTCTCAGGCAGCTGATACTTTTTGCTCTGAAGTTCCCAGATGGTCTGTTTCCAGGGTACATTAATCCCCTGTGGTGCTGGGGTCTGTTGCTGATGGGGGGCGGGGCGTCATTCAGGAGAGGCCTAGCCTAGGACATGGGGGGAACTCCTGTGAACTTCCCCCAGCTCCTCACTAGTGAGGCCCTTGAGTATCCTGCCCTCCTAGGCCTGGGCTGTGCTCAAGGACTCCTGCTAAGCATCTGCTCTGTCCCCAGTGTCCTAGCCAGGAAATCCAAGTGGGGCTCCATCCCTGCCATGACCCCTTTGGCAGCAGCGATGCACTCGAGACAGCTTCACTTCTTCTCCTGAAGAATGACCAGAGCTTTGGGGCAGGTACCCTCAAATGGGTCTCAGTGGGACCCCATGTATCGCATCCCCAAAACACACCCTCGGATACTCTTCAGAACCGCTTCTCTCCTAGAAGATTCTGGCCCACACTGCTTCTCTCGCCTTTGCTGACAGGGCCCTCTCTCCCCACTCACCTCCTTCCTGACCGCCCCCCATCCCTAAGGTCCCCATACAGTCCCCTCCACCACAGCCCCTGCAGGACGGTCCAAGTCACTCCAGCTGCTTTCCTCATAAGGGAAGCCCCACTCACCCCTCCTCTGACAGACAGCGAGTAGCGAGCTCTGCGCTTGTCAAAGGTGATAAAGACGTCCACTTCAAATTGCCTGTTTAAAGACCAGTAAGTGATCCTTTACATAGTTTCCCATAAAACGACACGGGGGGCCTCTGAGCGTGTGGCGCATGTGTGTGTACACCCACGTGAGTGTGAGTTGGGGGCTGATGGAGAGCACATGCCTGCTCACTCTCACCCACGGGGTCCTCCGCTGTGGTTCACTCTGACTGCTGGACACTATATAAAGTGACAAAGACAGACCCATAAAGGACATTTGGGAGAGCCATCCCAAGCTGCTGAGGACACTGAGGATCACAATTCTGCAACTTTGCCTCAGTTGTTTTTTCCCCAGATCCATGCTTTCTGATCATCAAAGATCTTACAGAGATCATGTAAATATCTCTAGTACATTAAGTGAGGGGTGGGGAAGAGAAGGAAATTTTGGGGGTGGCAGTGGCATGTAGAAAATATAGAAATGATTTAACTGGCTGGGTTTTTCATTGATTGAAAAAAACAAATTACCAGCAATATGTTATTTTGAAGATCTTACAAATCTCTAAATCCTGCTCTATCTTATCATCTAGATGTAACATTTGAACATTACAAAAATAATGCCTTTGATTTTTCTTATACTTAAAATACAAGAAATCTAAAGATCAGGTTGCAGAAACAGTTTTTATCTATTTTTGAAGCTGATGCACATAATTAAGTTTCAATTATGTTTTAAATATATGTTGGTCCCAGAATCAAAATGTCATTTTTTATTTGTCAACAAATCAGTCTTTCCTTGCACAACTAATTTAAGGAAAATGAAATGTTGTGTATAACTTACTAAATGGAAAAATGTCAAAATGTGTCCTTATATGTAATGAATGCTATTAAAAATTGTCTTTTAATGCTCATTTAATATAATCTTTGAATAATATACTCATATAAAATATTTAACTAAAAACCCTTTTTACCATAAGCATGCACAAATGATGGAATGATTTTTTTTAATTGTAGAGGGTGTGAAGTTATAGATTACTGTGAATGGAATCCATTAGTAAAAGGCAGGATTGGAAATGCTGATCTACAGACACAAAACCCAGGGACTCGCAGTGGGAAAAGGCTCGAGGAGGGGAGGCCAGCAGTGGTGAGGACAGGGAGGGACCAGCCTCGCTTAGGGTGAAATGCCCAGCTTCTTCCTGGGCAGATACCCCATCTCTCACCCCAGATGTCTCCACAGCAAAATGTTAAGGACTAACCGAGTTACTGTTACCTTTTCCTTTTGTTTCTTCAAACTAAGTCAAAATGATGTATCCTTCAAAGATGAAGACCTCGGGCAATAGGACCAAGCCCTTTTCCTTTAGCCACCAATGAAGTTTGTGTCTCCCTAAAAGGCAGCCCCAAAAGACACATCCTTCAGATGATCCCCAGATAAGCTGCTTTGATAGCCTGCCTTAAAGCAGACTGGGTGGGTAGAACATGGGCAATGTTGTTTCTAAGAACTGACTCTCACGGGACTTAGCAGGACCACAGCACAGTGGCAGGGCTGTGTGAGAGCTGGGAGACGCACAGGGCGCTGGTCACCCGGGCCAGCTCCCTCTCTGACTCGAGCACACTTCAAGAGCCCAAAGTGGAAAAAGCTTCCCGCAGCCTCAGAGTAGCCTGAAGGCCCCATGTATGCATTCTTTTTTTTTCTTTAAGATTTTATGTATTTATGCATATAAGAGCTGGGGTACAGGTCAGAGGTATGGGGGGGTGAGAAGATTCACCCAAGAGAGTGGGGAGCAGAACCAGTAGACTGAAATACACTGCTGAGGGGAGCAGCAGGCAAGATAGGAGAGGTCTGCTGGGCCATGTGGGTCCCCTCCCTGGCCAGGGATCGAACTCTTGTTGCAGTGGCTGTGGAAGCCCCACAGTGCGGTGCTCAACCCATTGCACCATCAGGGAAGCCGCCCATGTGTGCATTCTTGCAGGGAATCTTCCAGAGTGGTCTAGTTCCAGAGTACGTGCTCTTCAGAAGGTATTCCTACAGAGGATGATGGTCCCCTGCCCTTGCCCTAGGAGCAGACCCCAAGGTCAAGGGAGAGGTTCTTGAGGGAGGAACACCTTAGGCTCTGAGGGATGCTGGACTGGAGAGGAGGCATGTGCCCAGGGCAGAGAATTGGCTTAAGCAAGAACAGAAACCATCTCTCTGTGGTCAGGTGGTAGATATTTTGTGACCTATCCTGTGGGAACATTTATTTGTATCTATTCCAGTTGGTTGAGCTGCCACAGCCCATGCTCAGATGTATCAATCCAGGGTACTATTATTTATAGAATCATTGACTCAAGCTCCCTGGGGGCTACCCTGCCAAGTGACATCCTGGCTGCTGCCAGGGGCAGAAGCACACTGCCCCAAACTCTGCAGTGCCCACAGGCACAGCCTGGCTGTGGGAAGTCCCTGTTCCAATAGGCTTTTCCCTCCGGTTCCAGTATTGCTGCCCCTTGGGGTCCCCAGAGCATATGTGGTCCATCTGCCATAGAGCCACCTTTCAGACATGTGCAGACAGGACAGTCCCTCCCCGTGACGGTGAATAAACACCAGACAGCAGTAATGTCTCGTTCCCTGCTCTGCACACAGGCATTTCTCATTCTCTTAGCATCTCCAGCATCTCTAAATTGCCTGCCACTAGTCCACACACCACGAGAAGCCTGATCCGAGCACCAAGGGCAGCGTGGAGGCCTGGCCAGGACAGCCGGGGCAGGGCAGATGCTGTGCTATGCCAAGATCTCCTGATCAGCTGGGCCCAACACAGTTGACAGCTTTTCTAGAAGTTTCTATGTTCTATGAGGAAGATGTAGACTGTCATGGGGTGTGAGGTGTACAGAGGGGCGGTGGGCTGTGGCCTCTGAAAGGACCACACAAGTCACTCAGAAAGAAGATTTCTTTCCAAAGCCAGAAAGCTTCTACCTCCCGAGTGCAGGTTGGGTGGACCTGAGGCATTAAGTGAGTTATTTGATGGTCCACAGCCAGGTATGAAGCACCTCTTAGGGTCCCTGCTCCCTTTCCCAAACCCAAGGACCTGAGTGGAGTTCAGGTCCCCTGAAATATCACAAGAAGGCACCAGATAATTACACAACAGGATAATCATGTGAAAAAGTAAAAAAGTCCCGTTAAACATCCCAGGTTGGGTAAGATACAACCTGTGTCTTTACCCCAAAATGGAGGTGAACGTCACAAGATGGCGTCATCA
The DNA here is from genome assembly GCA_019455555.1 of Galemys pyrenaicus. NCBI lineage: Eukaryota > Metazoa > Chordata > Mammalia > Eulipotyphla > Talpidae > Galemys > Galemys pyrenaicus. The sequence continues at coordinate 369,990 of JAGFMF010011433.1, forward strand.
CAGGCTGTGAGCAAATCTGTCGACCCTCACTCTTTGCAGAGGGACTTCTTGAACCCGAGTTTCCAGGGAGTCTGTCACAGTGGAGAGCCACACTCTGAAGGATGTGCTCCGACATCTCTGATAACATGATCTTGGTAGAAATAACATTTTAAACTCTGAGTGTGCATGAGGCAGGAAAGGGTGGCGTCACATGTCCACACATGTTTATTCGTCTGTAACCTCCAGTGGCCTGTTCCCTCATCACGGCGAAATTGCAACCTTTCAGCACCTGCGGACAGTCCCATCTGACGGCTCCGAGGGAGAGATGGCTGACGCGGTCAGGCATTTCGGTGTCACACTCAATTGGCTAAACATAGTCATTTGGGGCGCTATTATTGACTAATTTGGGTAATTCACCTACTGGGGAATATTTAAAGGTAAAAATGTAAAATCCTGTCGGTTCATGAGTGAGGTCCTTGATGTCAGTTTTGTGACATATTTTTAAACACTGGAAACCGTTCTGAAGGAATATTCTGGCATGTTAAGTAAAGCCAGGCTAGGAGCCCATCAGCTGTCTGTCTGCCCATCTTCCTGTGCTCGCGGAAGTTTCTATCAGGGTAGCTATTTTATACCTGGGCGGCTCCGGCTTAATGGAGAATGCCATTAACAAGTGTGCCAGAGTGTGTCCCCATCTGGAGCCTTGATTAGCCATCAGCATGCTTGTGAGCTCATGTCTTGATTGGTGTTGAAATGTGTCACACCCTGATGGCGCGTCACAGGCTGTCACCGCTGATGGATTAATGATAGAGCACCTGCCACACAGGCTTGTCACCCCCCCAACCCCCCCACCCCGAGAGCAACCAGCAGAGGGACAGGAGCCATCAAGGCCAAGGTGGGCAGTTCCTAGGTGTCTGTGTGCGCAGAAGCAGAAGGGAGCAGAGTCCCTCCTGGGGACACGTTGCTGTGTTTCTCTGTCCCATGAATGTGAGATGTGGGGGCTTCAGCCCCCCGCTCCCCTTGAGTGTTTCAAGGGTCCAGTGTGGACATGGGATTTTACCAGCCTTACCCAACTTCCACCTTCCTCCCATGCATTCTGTGACCAGAATCTTACGTGATGGCGGCGTGAGTGCCTCATCTCATGTCTCCAGCTGACAGTGACCGGAGTGCATCTGGCAGGGTTACGGTCACCTTGGGCAGGAGTTGCTGCGTCGCTTCCCCCTTCACCCCTCACCCCTCACTCACGCTATGCCGTTACCTGGGCTGAGTCATGTTAGATGCTCAGTGTTAGGGGGAGAAATGAGTCAAGCAGTTGGGATGGCCATGTCATCAGGAAGGTTCTTCTCTGGTGCCCAAACTAGGCTTAACTGGGTGTTCAGCATACCTTGAGGATTCCCAAGATACCAGGAGTGACCTGAGGGCTTTGACTCCCCCAGCAGAGCCTCAAAACACTTCTTTGGTATTTGCTTTTCAAGCCCCAGCCTTTCCTTTTAAGGCACCTCTGCAGTCAATGCAAGGAAAGTTCTGTGCTCCCTCCACCTCAGCCCAGACCTGACTGAGGGAGGAGCTGAGCTCCCTTCCCCCATTCTAGTGTTCACTCAGCGTGTAACCTTGGTCGGGAAAGTGTCTCCTCTCTGAGCCTCAGTTTTCCCACATGCACATGCCCATGTGTTCCAGACCAATTCTTTGAGTTATGATTGTGAACACTCTCCACTCACTGATGCAAGCCTGCTCTCAGGTACACACATGTGTCAATGCACACACATGTGCACACACACCTGGGTCCTGCTCCCCACTGTCAGCCAGGGCTTCGGGTATCCTCCTCGTGTAAGTCCCTTTGTGCACCCCAGGGGTCTGTGGCTGCTGGCATTGGGGTGTAGGCATCGCACATCCCTGCGAAAGGCACCCTCATGCAGGGGGAATGTGCTTCTCACCATGGAAACAGCATCTGGCCCTGGGGGTGGAGGGTGCTTCATTTGTGGGGTCTGACTTAAAGGGAACTTAACTGCCTCACCAGGAGCTTAAAGAATAAAACAAGAGGAAGAGAAATAGCCTCCAACACCACTTTCTAACAACTGCCACTCACATTATCTCCAGTAGTATGTTGTAGTTCTTTTCACCTTGGCACTATGATGGGCACTGTGCTCTCACCTCCCCTAGGAAGCCCAACCTGCTTGCAGCAGCCTTGAGAGAGCTCTTCCTTGTTGAGTACCAGATAGCCATGGTCAATGTCTGGTTTAGAACCTGGGAGTGAATTTTGCTTTTTATTAACTCCTTGAATGTCTGCAACCGTTTTTCTATTAGGAATTAATAGACCCCATTTTATAGAAGAGAAAACCGATCCCAGGTCAAGTGGACTGCTGGTAGGACTGGGATTCCACCCTTGTCTTGTGCCCCAGAAACCCCTCCTTCCAGCAGCGCAGAGGTTCTCAAATGTTACGTGAAGGAAAATCACCTGGAAGGCTAAGTAGGCCTGGTCTGCTGGGCCCCACCTCCAGAGTTCCCAATCGGCAGGTCTGGGCAGGGCCCAAGGTTCTGCGTCTCTAACAAACTGCCCGGTCGCTGCCCATGCTGTTGGAAGCCACACTTTAAGAACCACTCACTGCTCTGGTTCTGTGGCTTCCCTGTGCAGGCCTGGTTCTGTGTGCCGATTTCCCTGCTTGTTCTGAAAGCATTCCCCCGTTTGGCTGCACAGACATCACTTTCTATGACTGCATAGCACAGTGCGTGGTCTTTAAAAGAAATCTGTTGAATGTTTGATGCCTTGGCATTCACAAACCATGCCTTCAGCTCAGAGCCCAGGAGGACCACAATGACTGCCCTCCCTGGAAGGGCTCTCTGGGTCCCCAGCTAGTCCCAAAGTGACAGCACCTCGGATCATTACATCAGTGTCCAGTGCCAGTTATCTAAATATGACCCATCCTTTATTCAGCTCTCACCTCCCCTAGGAAGCCCAACCTGCTTGCAGCAGCCTTGAGAGAGCTCTTCCTTGTACCAGATAGCCGTGGTTGATGTCTTGTTTAGAAGCTGGGAGTGAATTTTGCCTTTTATAGAGAAAGAGCTTCCCACCCTGGTGCCACAGGTCTTCAGCCCTGCAAGGTCCCTGGATGGGTGCAGTCGTCTTATTTGATAGATGATAAGACTGAGGCCCAGCGACAAAGAGAGGTGTCCAGGAGCACATAGACCACTGTCCCTATAAACTCCTTACTGAATTAGTACATGGTAAAAACAGATTTGTTCTCAGACCTTGTGGTTGATTTACACATTCTGCATAAAATGACATTCTAGCCAACCCTGCGCTAAAGCATACGGACTTGAGAGACCAGGAACAGCAGTCTTCCCTCCCACCTTCCCAGCCATGTGGCCCTGCCAAGGGTCCTCTAGCACCATGGGCTAGTCCCCAGAGGAAGTGGATCGTGTCCCAAGCCACTGGAGCCAGGTACCCGTGCCTCCCCTGTCCAGGATTGGAGCTGAGTTTCCAGGTGCCTGGAGCTTACAGATTGACCTGGTATCTAAATGTGACCTGTGTACAGAGCCTGGGGTGATTTCAGCCATAGAGTGAAAAATGTGGAAGGAAGCCACGGCTGGTCTTTCTCTGTGGGAAGGAAATATGCCTGGAGGCTTCTGTTTTTATTATCTAACAAGTGTATTTTCTCTGAAGCAGGCTTAAAATGAGACGAGAATAATTATTCCCCACAGCCCCATCTCTGCCTTCTCCTATCAGGGGCTGCGTGGGGAGGCTGGTGGCCCTGCTCCCTCGGCCCCTCACATGCAGCTCCTCTGCAGAGGCATCTATGAAAGTGGATGGCAGGTCGGTCTTCATTTCAAATGTAGCCTTTTTAAAAATCAGAAGATCTGAACCAAAAAAAGAATGAAAAATTCCTCATAATACCATCTACCACGAATATAACCAGAATTTTAAAATGTAGATATCAATGCTAGATCATCTTTTATTTAGGGTCCATATGCACACATGTGAACATACTATCTAGTATTATAGATTGTTATGGGTTTTTGTTATTGTTGTTTTTTTTTTCTAAACCATAAATGAAATCACACTCCTACATATGGTAACCTGCTGTTTTTCACTTAGACTGTCTTGGGCACCCTTCCAGGTCGATGCTTGAAGATCTAACTCATCTTTGTTAAATAGCATTCAATAATTAATAATGCTGAAGCATTGATTTACACAGTTCTCTTCACTGGCTGTTTAATGTTTTCCAGTTTGCCCTATGAACCACATACATCTCTGACCACTTCAGTTACCTCCTGTTATTTCCTGGGTATTTTTTTAATGTTGAGACTTCTTCATTCATTTGAGCACCTGCCATATGCCTGTCATTTGCCCCACACTGGGGCTCCAATAGTGCACGAGACCACAGATCCCTGCTGGCGCTCTAGAAAGGGACATGCTTCACAAACCAGAAACGAGTCAGGTTTTAAAATTTTTAAATCATTGCAGATGGTGAGAAGTGCTGCTCACTAATCCACGGGGTGATGTGTTACCATGGCTAAGGAAAGAGCTAAGGGAACTGCTGGGGCTGGTGGTCAGGACAAGCCTCTCTGAGCAGGTGTGTTTGAGGCAAGACCCACCAGAGAAGAAGCCAGGGCTGAACCAGGGGACCGGAGCCCTGGTCAGGCAGAGCTGGTGTGACTGAGGAGCCGGAAGGAGAAACCAGAGGATTGGGGGTGTGAGCAACTAGTTTAAGATAAAGAAGTTGGAGGGACTGGGTCACATGGGACCCCATAAACAGCAGCAATATGTAGATTTTATTCTGGGAACCACGTGACATAGCAGAGTGAGATTTATTTTGGAATTGAAACCTATATGCATTGGTGATGGGATCTGGGAGGAAGAGGCAGGAAAAGGAGGAATCAAAGGAGACTTCTGGGACCATCCAGGAGGAACCGAGTGCTCTCTCCTTGCTGATTTCCAGAGTGGGTGCTCCAAGTTGTCTAGATAGTGGCAAGGGAGAGTCTCCTGCCTTCTGGCCAGCTTCCTCAGGTGTACTAGTTTTATGAACTCTCCTGCAAGTTCTCTCCATCCCTGGGAGGATGGACAACTATGCCCAGCCTGGGTCTCCACCAGCAGAACAGCTAGCTCTGTGGCAATAATGTTCTCCAAGAGCATGGACTAAAATCCCTTTACACTTCCCAGGGCACCTGAATATTGGGAGCTGGAGACCTGTTAGGATGATCTATTGTTCTAAGACTTTGCTGCACCACTGTCCCCTGGAGGGCATGTGGGTTGGGTAGGGAGTGGGGGTGATGACTGCATTTCACCCTGCAGTGCTGTGCGGGTGTTCTGGCACCTGTGAGATATGGGACTGGGAGTAAACTGTACCCCATCTGGTAGCTGGGAAGTAAAGGTCAAATACTAGATAAGGAAGCAGATTGCCAGTCAGATTTTACAAAGCAATAATGGTGTTTTTCAAAATGATGAGAAATGCAACTATTACATTTCCTCCCTCTTCAGGGTGTGTGTGTTTTGGGGAGAGTGTGAAGAGTCCTTGAAAAAAGCCAAGCCCGCGGGTCATGGTCCAAAGCCAAGATTCTGCTTTGACAGAACGCAGAACCACACTTTTGTTCTCTCAGCGGGAGAGAAAGGGCTCGTCAGACCCCATCCCACCCCACTGCAGCCAAGAATGCAACACTAATTAAAACTTTAGGCAGTCGATAAATTACAGTTCCAGAGGGCACTGAAGTTCTCTTGATTTTATGCTTGGGCCTTTTCGACAGGAAGGAAGAAACTGAGAGATCAAGATTCCTCCCCTTAGGCTATTTCTGGTGAACCAGTTACTGGGGTTTTATACACATTTTCACAAAAGGACAAATATTTGGGTCAGATGAAGTGGCTTTGCGGGGGGCTGGGTTTTGACGTGCTGTAAATAGTTGTCCATAATGGGGCTTGACAGGCTACACTGAGCCATTATGGTGATTAATTCCTCGAGCCCCTTGGGGCCTCTGCTGCAGGTCGCCTGGAGCCCACACAAGCGCCCTATTGTCATGTGGTCTGGGCAGCCTGTGCCTGGCAAGGCCTGGGGTGGGGTGGGCTGTGGGAACGCCTACCTGAGAGGCGCCTGGGAAGCAGGAGAGGGTCTGGGTTGGGGCCGACTGAGGCCAATGACCTTGTCATAGAGAAGAGCCAGCCCTGCCCTCCCAGAGCTGGGGGTGCATCACCCCTCATGCCATGTCCTGAGGATAGCATGCAGCAGAAATTGGACTGGTGGAGGGGTGAGGGGCCGTGTCTTTCACTGGGGAAAGCACCCTAAAAGTGGCAGCCTCTGAGGGCAGCCTTCAGCAGGAGGCATGTAAGCAGCTAGATGGAAAGGTGAGGTGCATTCTGGATAGTGAAAACCTCATGACCAAAAGCACAGAGACGTGAAAATGGGTAGTGAATATGGAGAGCACAAGGTGGGGTGTTGGGAGATGAGCTGGGAAGGTAGAGAGGGTCAGATTTTGTGGGTTTTTGTTTTTGAGATTTTATTTTTATTGATTTATGCTTATAAGAGCTGGGGTACAGGCCAGAGGTACAGGGGGTGAGAGGATTCACCAGAGACAGAGTAGGGAGCAGAATAGGCAGATCTACTGAAATACACTGGTAGGGGAGCAGCGGGTGAGGCAGGAGAGGTCTGCTTGCACCATGTGGGTCCCCTCCCTGGCCAGAGATCCAACTAGTGCTGCAGTGGCTGCGGAGGACCCACAGTGCAGCACTCAACTCCTTGCGCCACCAGGGAGGTCCCAGGGTCAGATTTTGAATGCTCCAGAGGCGTGTCCTTTAGACTCCAGGAGCCCCTGGAGGGTTCTGTGCTTATGAGCCATGACGTCACTTCAGAAAGATGGCACTGTCAAGCAGAGGTTGAGAAGACTGGAGCCAGGAAAGGTCGAGGCCTTGGGTACCACAGCATCAAGGTGGGTGTGATAACCCTAAACAGGACAGGCCTAGTGGGTGTGGCAAAGACCAGCTGGGCTCGGGCATCAATTTGGGAGAGATGGTGCAGGGGACATTGAGCTCAGCACCCAACTTTGGGGAATGAGATGCTATTGCACGTAAATCAATTTTCTACTCTACTAAGTTTATTCATTTAAGTGCCCAAACTTAAATTAACTATTTTTGGATAGAAAGCTCTCTAAATAGTGACTATGGAACATCACCCTCTGCCTTTTTAAGCAAGGGAACAGAACATAAGGCAACCACAGTTTGATGGTCCCCTGGCTGTCCTCATTGTCACATGCCCCAAGGCCTGTGGAGGAGTCGGAGACCCTGTGCCCCAGCACTGAATGGCCCCAAGCTATTGTACTTAGTTAGTTCTGGGTTTTAAAAGGGGAAAAAGCTATTGCTTCCTTTTCTGCTCTTCCCTTCTTCACTTCCAGCTGCCAGTTCTCAGTGGTAGAGCTTTTAGGACCCTCATTCTGCTATTTGTAATCTGCCCCAAGCTTTTCAAACCTAGTGCAACGCTTCTTAAAATAAAGTATATAGCTATTGTGATGGCTGTTTCCCTCGTTAACTGGCGGGTTCCTTCCAGTTACTTCCACTTTTACAGCTTTATTGCAAATGCCTGAGCTCCGGGTACCGGGGGATGATGTTTTTTATCCCTCTGGTATAACCACCCATGCCTAGTCCTGCGCCGAGCAAGTTGTCCATGCTCAGTAAACATCTATGGATTTAAGAGATCTGTCTGTTCTTCCCATCCACAAAGCAGGCTGCTTTAGTCATTTAAAGCTAGTGTTACAAAGCCGTATTGGAGAGCCGGTTTTTCTTCCCTTAAACATGGAATTAATGGTTGGGCTGAAGAGCAGACTATCTCTGCCTTGCTCATTGTCTGTGGATTTAGGCATTGAGGGCAGCTTGGAGAAAAGTGGTGAGTCACCAGCGTGCATCTGTGCAGGGCTCTTGTTAGTGGTACAAAGCCACAGGTGTGCATTCAGCTTCTCAAGGCAGGAAGATGAGCCTTGGTGATTTTGAGGGTGTCAGGTCAAGTTAGTTATATGTAGACCTGAAAACGCTTTGGAGATGCAGCCAGACTTCCACGGCTGTGTAGAAAATGAAAATGATTTCTGCTCTTTGCCGTTGGGGCACCATTTAAGCCCATGTCTTGCTAGGTCAACGTTTTCATGCCCGGAGCTATAAATTAAAAATATGCCTTAGACTGGGTGCTGTTTCTCTGGCTAGCAGCTAGGCCTGTTTATTTCCATGCAGTTGCTAGAAGCATTGTAGACCAGAAGGAAGGGAATGGAGGATGAGTGATTTTAAGCATATTTTCCAAGAGTAATGAAATTGCAAACACAGATTCCCACAGACCAGAGAGTAACCGGTTTCCACTCCGTGCAGCAATAGCTCATCACAAGATGAAGACTCTGAAGACCAATCCCCCATGCTATGGTATAGCTGGGTCGCTGGCTTGGTTAAACGTGCTAGTTCAGAGGAATGTGTGACAAGGTGTAGCAAGCAGGCCATGTCTTTGAAAACCAGCCTCTGAATCCTTTACTTCCAAACAACAGACTTGGGTAAAATCAACAGTCACTCTAATCTAGTTCATCTGGGAGCAACGTTTCCCTCACAGACCCTCATTTAATGCCATAAGACCAACACTGTTTCTTCATACATCATATTGCCATTGCAAAATTGACGAGCTGTTCTGGCCTCCTTCATTTTAAAATGGCACTCATGATTCGGTCGCTCTTTTGGATGAGTTGGGGGCGGCCCTCTTGCTAGAGTAGGAAGAACAGCACCAGTCTTTTATGTGGATGCCAGGGTTTTGCTTTTGCAGCTCTGATATGGGAATTGGAAACCAATCTAGACGCTGGGGATGCTCAGGCTGGGGCCATTTAGTGGAAATGAATTTATTTAGTAAACTGTGTTCAAGTTGATATTTCCAATTCAAATTTATTACTTCAGGTTTTTTCTTTGACTTCTTAGTTTTATACATTTGTAGCCCTTCTCTCAAACTGAAATTTTAAATCCTATACGTTACCATACTTAACCATTTGTATATATCTAGATACATAATATAGTTTTAAATTTGCAGCGCCACTATTATTGCAAACAAAACTACCGAGCGAAGTTTTCCTTCACATTTCTTATTGACTTTAGAATATATCCCAACAGAACATGATGTTGGAAAGTCCTTTTTCTGTGTGTGATCATGTTATCAAGTTGATTAATTGGTTTATTTGTTGCCATTTGGTTTTCAGTGGTAGACTCACCCCTCCTTCTTAAATTTGTGTCTCGGAAAATGTTAGACATTTGCATGGCTTAAAGTCAATGCTATGCAGTAAAGTAAACTCAGAAATTTTGATTCCATATCTTTTTCTACCCTACTCCCCTACATAGGTAACCATCTTATTAGCTTTTCATTTATTTTTCCAGTGTATCTTTTTGTTAAAATAAGCAGATTTTGCATTTTTATATCCCCTTCTTTCTTACATAAGAGTAGCATGATGTCTAAGCTCTTCATCACCTTGCTTTGTCTACTTTTCAGAGTAGCTGTGAAGTCCCTCCCTGTCAGCCCTCCTCACTACATGTGATACCCTATCCCACCACATGGCTCCGCCACTGTGCACACAGCCTGTCCTTACCAGTAGCTTGTTGGGCTGTTTCTGATCTATCTTTTACCAGGAATGTGTGCAATGAGTTTTCTAGGCACCTGTTCACTTTCTTTCTTTCTTTTTTGCATAGAAGAACTGGTGTGTAGGCCACAGGTACGGGGGTGAAAGGGTTCACCAGAGACAGGGGGAGCAGAACAGGTGAGTTTATTGAAACACAAAGCTAAGGGGAGCAGCAGGCAAGACAGGCGAGGCCTGCTGCGCCATTAAAGGTCAGGTCCCTGATTGGGGATCCAACTCAGGCCACAGTGGTAATAGTGCCGAGACTTAACCCCCAGGCCACCGGGGAGGCCCCTTATTCATTTTTCATACATGGGAAGGGGTATCTTCAAGTGGGACTAAGCACATGTAATCTCATTAGGTGTTGCCAAATTCCCTTCTCTGGGGTTGTACCATTTTATACCCCACAGTGGTATTGCAGCCTGCCTGTCTCTAAATCTTAACCACAGCATGCTTGTCAAACTTTTGATGGTATTTTCCTTTAGTTTTCATTAATATTTTTCTTATTATGAATAAAGCTGAGCATTCTCTTCTGTGAACTATATGTATCTCTTCTCTTTTTTTTCTGTTGTGCTTGTGGACTTTTTCTTGATCTTAAGAACTTTTTCTAATACTGGAGTGATTAGACCTTTATCTCTGATATTAGTTGCAAATGTTTACTTTTCTCAGTTTTTTTAATCTATCTTTTCACTTTACTTACATATATTCTGTGATGCATTTATTTTACTACTATATAGACAAATTATTCAATCTGTGTTACCTCGATTTTGAGTCATAATTAGAAAGGATTTCCCTCTCCCAAGATTATCAAGGAATTCACTTAAGTTTTCTTCTAGGATATGTATAATACCATTGTCCATCTTACATAATCTAATCCATTTGGCATTGATTTTGGTGAATGATGTGGAATAATGGACTCAATTTTATGTTTGTTTTTTTTTTTCAAAAAGCCTGAAAGTTTTGAGGTTTCACCGTTATCATTTATTAAGTTCCCACATGCACTTGGATCTACTCGCCCGTTTTCTGTTCACTGATGTGTCACAGCTGAGATTCATGAAGATCGCCTTGACCCCACCTCTGGGTAGAGGGACAGTGCGCCTCTATAGTATCCTTCCCCAGGTGGAGCCAGTCTGACCCCAGAGGGTGGAATGCTTTATTGGGAGCATGGAGTCACTGAGGTCCTTACAATCAGATCTGTAATCCACATCACAGCAGACTCTGCAACCCAAATTGTACCAACAGCTGCACTCAAAGCAACAGTGTTTACAAGGATGGTCTGGGGGCAGGCAGCCCACCTAGCCCTAGGGTTTATATGCTCCAGAAGCTCTTCCTGGTTCCTGCTGCACCCTTAGATACCCTGTACCAATCTGCATTCATTATTTTGGCTCCCTGTGGCATTGCTTTGTATGAATACTTTAGTGACAGATCATGGTCCTAAATTGACTTTGCTTTCCTGCTTCATAAAGTCCTTGGAGTGTCCTGTGTGGTCAGTCCTGTGGGGAGGGATGCAGGTGACTAGGACATGGACCCTGCCCTAGGGGAAACTTGGGAGAGTCGGCCCAGGCACCAGCACTCACAGGATAGGCTCTGCAGGGAGCGTGGTCAGTGGGGAGTCACCATCCTGAGTTTGCTCTGTCAGGAGACCGAGAGCTGTAGCCAAATCAACCTCAGAATTAAACTCCAGCCACCAAATGTTCCTGGTCACAGATGATAGTCCCAATAGTGCAGCTTCCTCCAGGACTCTGCTATGCTCATCATTTTCTTCCCAAAGCAATGAAACTGCCCTCTGCTCTTCCTTTGCCATCTTGTCTTCCTGTGCTTGTCAGTGTTGGATGATGGAAAGAGCTTTGCTGAAGTTTTGCTGGGAGGAGCCTGCATTTGCTGCATTTGGTTAAGCGTGTCGTTGCAAATATAGAACATTGCCTGTCGTGGGTCTTCTAAACACTGATGACCACCTTGACCCTTGGTGGCTGACCATGTCCCCTGAGCCTCACGCAGGCCATTGTCATGTCATCACGCCTTATGCAAAGACCTGAGTCCCTTTTGCAAAAATCTGAAATGGAAAAATCTCTGGAAGGAAGAAATCATTTGAAAGCACAACCTGAGCTGAACTGACATGAGGCCATTATAATCCTTTTTTATCCCAGGAAATGTGAATATTCATACTTTTTGCTATCAAAATATTAATGTCTAATTCTGGGATGCTGTTCCAGAGTTTCCTAGGAGCATCATGATATATGACATTTGTATTCTGAATTCCAAATCAGAATTGCACCCAAGGACTTGGGATAAGAGATCATGGACCTGGATAAAACAAGAGGCTTGAGATGCCAGTAATTTCACTCCATGTGACTGATGAAACGCCTCATGCATAAAAGTGACCCCTACCATGAAGAGGGAAGGTCTATTGCCCAATACTTTGATATTTTACAAGCCCAATAGTATATTAAGGTCCTCCCCCTACCCTGAAGGTTCAGAAGATGTGCATGAAGCCTAGAAAAGAGACGATCAAATCCAAATGTAACTGATACCCCACACTCCTCAGAGTTCATCAGCTTTGGGTGTCCTACCACCAGTGAGTTTCTAGAATTCTAATGATAATGAGATTTTAAATGTTCATATATCAGAAACTATTCTGCTTGCTAATAGGTGTCATCTAATCAAGTCCTTTGATAATCATGAAGCAAAAATGTCAATATCCCTTTACAGATGGGGAAATTGAGAGCCATCAAGATTACTGTATCTATTACAGTAGATGCCAGAAAAAAACAACTCCTTTGGCTACTTAAGCAGAAATTAATAGAGGGGGTTGGGAGTTTCCAGAGTCCTTAGAAGGGCAGAATACAGAATAAGCCTCCAGAAATAATTCCCAGCACAACACAGAGGAACTGGACTGCCAGCCTGGTCTATACTCCGGCTTCCACCCACCTCTGGGTGGGGCAGACACAGTTCTCCCAGCACGGCCCTGGCAGCAACCTCTGCCTCTGCTAGGGAATCGTGGCACCACCAAGCACCCCATGGAGATGACGCCCACTCCTCCACCAGGGTTGCTTTTCTGCCACTTAGATTTCGGCAGGCAGAGCTTACGTTTTCTTAATTCATATTTAATGACCTGACAGTGCTGTCTGGAGCCTGTGCTATGAGAAGGCGTGGGGGCCGCGGTCCCCCACGTAGCCCCATTCCGCCTTCTGCTCTTCTGCAGAAAAGGAGAGGCCGCCCCACCCCAGGCCCAGGGCTTCTGTTAGCAGCTCTGATATTGCAAGGCTCAAAAGAAAAGAATGTTCCTTCCATTTTTTCATTTGGATCCATTTTTCTTTGAAGCAAAGTTAAGTCGTCTCCCAGGCCCTCCTTGAAAGCCGAGTTGTATATGCTCTGCTTTGCTTCCCAAAAAAGCAGTTCAACCAAATAAAAAACATTCTTCTAACAGCCTTATTGAGACATAATTCACATGTCACAGAATTCACTCATTTAAGGTGAACAGTTCATGGTTTTCATATCTTCACAGATGTGTCTGTGATCATCACCACGGTCAATACCAGAACAGTTCCATGGCCGCAAAATGACCCCACGCCCACTGCAGGCCCTCTCCACTCTCCTTCCTCCCCACCCAGCCACACTAACCTGTACTTTCTGTCTCTCTAGATTTCCTTATTCTGCAGGTATCAAATGAATGGAATGATATAATGTAGGGTCTGTTGTGAATAGATCTTTTCACTTAGCATAAATTGAGTATGTTTTTCACTTTCATCTCTGAAGGCCAGTGACTTAGTTCAGATCCTGGCTCCATCTGCCAAACTGACTGTGTTTTTCAGTCAATGACTTAACCTCTCTGTGCCTGTCTCCCATCTTACCTGGGGAGATTGCCGTGTTCACTCCCAGAGGCTTCACTGGGTTAACACACGGGAAAGCTTCAGACTGTGCTGGGGAGCAGGCCTCAGCAAACATTTATTGCAGTTTGCATGTATCTCCCTTGCAAGCTCGCTTCTGAGTCTGGAGCCTCCCGCTCCCGCCCCTTTCCCCAAGGCAGCCTTAGGGCCCCTCTCTGGATTGAGGTCCTGGGAGTTTGAGGTTTAAGGGAATTAGAAATGTCATTTCCTCATTTCCTGAATTCCGATGGAAGCAGCTATTATTATACCATGTCCCAAGCTGCTCCGGTGGACAACGCATGCCCCTGTCAGCGTTCATGTGTGTCTCCTGGGTGGGGAGCAGAGGGTCCTGGCAGCACGTTAAAGCCATTTTCTCCTTGGGCTTTTTGAAGAGCAGAAGGAATTGGCATAGACCCAGAAAATCAGCCCACAGTTGGGAAGGAAGTTAAGGAGAGAATCATGGACCCCTGAAATGGTTCTGGATGGGTGTCACCAGGTGGGCCAACGCCTGATTCGCTCATGCTCTCGGTCACCCCTTTATAGCCTGAATATTTTTACCATCAGGCTGGGACAGGGTGAGTGTAATCACAGCCCTCAATCAAGGGCCTCGATCCCTTTGCTCCCTCCGGCCCACGCGTGTGGGCATCCATCTGTGCATCACTATCAAAATGACACAGGCGCGCCTAGAAAGGAGGCAGGGCGACGCAAAGGCAAGCACACCCTGTACCCGGCACGCTTCTCACCTCCTGTGGAACATGTTTCCCCATCGCAGTGGCGAGAGCTATGGGGAGGTGCAGACCCGGCTCCCGCCTCCGGGCCAGGGCTGCCTGCCTGTGCAGCAGCTCATACTGGAACTGTGGTCGCTTTGTTTGTTTTTTATGTCTTTCCATGTCTGGGTTTGTCTCCCCTGAGAGACTGTAAACTTCTAAAGAACAAGACCTGTGTTGTCTCTTTTTACAGGAGTGTGCCTTTCATGCAAACAAAAGACAAGTAAAAATTTTTAAATGTTTCTAACGTTGTCTGCAGTGTTCTCTTCCTCGCTGACATGAGGGTCCCGTGTCTCTGGAAACTGTCTGGCACACACTCCTGCCCCGCTGTTCTCAGCAGGTTAACATGGCCAACTGTGGCTCAGTCCTTGTGTCTGTGGTCGAGCTGTGCCCTTTGCCCCCTGGACTGCCTGGGCTCTGGAAGGTGGCGCTGCCAGCACAGGGCCGAAAGGCGGGATGTCTCTGAAGCTGGGGATTTTGTTTGCATCGCCCATATTGAGACTTCAGAAACGCTATTGAAAACAGAAGTATGGGCTACAGCATTTTCCTTCCTGCCATATGGGAGTCTGGGAAAAGAACGTAGTCTTTATTCTAGGCCTTTGCTTTGTTTCAGACAATTGGAGGAGGAAGGAGGAAGTGTTGCAGTAGTAACCAAGGCTTCCCCCGGCCTGAGATGGGACCGTAAAGAATAATAAAAGTAGCTAGTGTGTGGGGGCTCCCTGGTGGTACAAGGGCTTAAGCACCACACTATCCGCAGCCACTGCAGTGCAAGTTCGATCCCCAGCCAGGGAGAGGACCCGCATGCCATAGCAGACCTCTCCTGTCTCACCTGCTGCTCCCCTCAGGATCAGTAGATCCTCCTGTTCTGCTCCCCACTCTGTCTCTGGGTAATCCTCTCACCTCCCCCATACCTCTGCCCTGTACCCCAGCTCTTGTACGCATAAATAAATAAATCTTTAAAAAAAAAAAACTTACTCTTAAAAAAAAAGTAGCTTGCATGTATTAGGCCTTGACATGCTCCAGATCCTGCTCCATACATCGATGTGTATGTTCTCTCACGTCATCCTTCCAAACCCCCATGAAGAAGAGATGCTCACTTGCCAATAGGAAAGCAAGGACCTCAAGTCCTTCAGCTAGTAGTGGTCGAGCCACATTCCAGCCCTCCCAGGCTGAATCTAAAACAGAAGGATAACAGCCATGACAAATCCAGATGTGGAAAAGTCCTTCTGATCCAAATAAGTGCTTCAGGGTAGACAGAGCCCCCAGCCCCATTTTCTTAAGTCTCCTAAGCATCTTCGTGAGTTAGAAGCATATCACAGGGACCAAAGCCCCAGGTGGGGGTAGGTCAAGGCCTTCGGTCACCAACTGCAATCTATTGCATTTATTACGTATATCTTCTTAAACATTCAAAAATAAAGCAAGGATATTCTCACTTAACCTTCACAACTGTCCCAGGAAGGTTCAGTGAGGTGCCCTGTGGTTCAGTAGGGGTGGGAACGGCATCCCCACCTTCCAACATCTAGGGCGTGTCAGGTGGTTTGCTCATCCTTCATGCTTGGGCTCGCACAGAACACCTGCAAATGCAAATGGCAAATATATATATATATAAAACAAAATAAAATCCTTTGTTTTCCAAGTGAAACTTAGAGTTCTCTTCAATGTAAGAATGTAGGCAGCCACCAGAGCTGTATTAGCAGCACCTGTGACTTTGCCGCCAGTAGGAATCACAGAAAATTTTCATCTTTGTTTCACATGCCTCAAAATTTCATTTACCCTCATTCTTGCTTTGAAATGATGGCAGTTTTAAACATAGTGCTGGATTTTATCACTTAATGCATTAATAAAGACATGTATTACTATATCAACATTTTGCTTTTTAACACTTTGATAAATATACTTTAACACAATTGACTTTTTTTTTTATCATCCTTTCTGTTTTATTTTATACTTTCAGAAGCACTGTTCCAAAAAGGGGCCCCTAGGGGGCCCTCAGGCTGCAGGGGGTCTGTGCTCACTGCTCACATCTATCAAGAGTGCCCAAGAAAGCACTTAAGAGCATTCACAGATGGAAAATGCAAGAGGAGGGTCTTGTGGGCACGTGCACCAACCCCCCCGCCACACACACACATGCCCTGATTCTTGCTGGCAGTGTGCAAGACCTTTCTCCTGGAACCAGAGCCCCTACCAGGTCTGGCAGCCACGTGTCGCCATGCTGAGCTCTGCTTCTCAGGGCACCCTGAGAGATGGAACACAGCACCCCTACTCCCGACACAGACACTGCTTCAATTAAGTCAGAGAAACACAATTTATTGCCAGCATGTTTTCAGTTCCAGGCAATGCCTTGAAAAGGTCAGCTTATATGAATATTTAGAAAAAGCAAGATCATAAACTAAAATAAGAGGGACTTGATATTTGGGGTTTTTTTTTCCTTTGATGAAGGAAATTCCTGCTGACTCTGACAATTGGCAACCTGACACTTTTTACTTGACCTGCGTTTACTCTTTAAAAAGGAGGATGTTTCAGAATGGTTTCTGAGGAGTTTTGTGTTGCAGGACTTTTGCAGCGTTTGAAACCCAGGCAGTGACCCTAAACACTGACGCAAGGGTCCTCTGGCCACTGCATGTCCACTGAGGACAGCAAAAGAGGAGACCTTGTCTGCTTTGAAGCCCCTGTCCAGTGCCTAATTGTTCCAGATTTGTTTCAGCTTGAGGGCTACTGTTTTCATTAGGGGCTTTTAACCGGTGAGTCATCTTTTCAAAGGATTTGATGGACTCAGTTCTTCCTTAAAGACTTCTATTGGCTCCCCCTGGCTGGAGGAGAAAGCACAAAATCCTTAACCTCATGTGCAGGCCCTTTATGGTCCGTCTGCAGCCTTTCCTATTAGCCTCGTAAGTCATTCTGCCCCTGCCCTCCCTCTGTCCGGCTCTCCCGCAGTCCTAGCCACAGATGGGGAAACCTCAGTGGATTCTCTTGTCGGGTGAGCTTAGTAAAAGAGTAAGCTCGTGTGTTTATTCTTTATCTCACATAGTAATTGTTTTAAAAATGACTTTATTTTTATGCTTTGTAGGCTGGATTTTATTTAAAGCCCCAGGTTTTAAATTGATCTATAAAATGTATAGTCTTCATGTTTTGCATAGCAGTGGTACACACTCTTGACAAAATCCTAGGTTTATTTTTGAAAAGATGCAGATCATACATTTTAAAGCAGTTCTTTATTCTGCTCTTTCTGTTTCCTTTTATAATCATGTCAGAAAACTGAATAATGGTATACTTTTTTCATTTGCCCAATCTTGTGACTGTTGAACACCCTACACAGAATTTCTCTGGGATTTTGGCTATTTCTTGATTTCTGCATTCTCCTTCCTCCCCCACTCTCCCCTCCCTGGTCCAAATCTCTTACACTGTGTGTGTGTGTGTGTGTGTCTTTTAGTTCCTGACAACAAATGCTTTCCAGTGCCTACCACCCACCAGACTCTGCCAAGTGCTGGTGGAGAATGTGGGGACACTTCGGGGAGTGTCCCTCTTGGTGCTCAGCATTGCCTTCCCTGAGTCTTCTGCTTATTGGGCACTGGGGGTTCATGCTGAGTTTGACAATGTTTAGAAACTGGAGATGGTTGCACATTTTTTGTTGTGTTTAGTTTCGTTTTCCCATGTCTGCACCCTGTGTTCTATTGGTTTGTAGTCTCTGGAGAGAAATTTACTGTGAATTAAATAAGACCACCCTTTGATGCCTCCAGAACACTCTTTTTATAGGTCTGGCTCCTTTGGGTAGAGTTATCTTTAGTCTCTTGAATAATCAGCAAAGTCTTGTTTTACCCATAAAATTCAACCACTGATATAGGCCGTGGCCTCTTGTGACTGATTCACAATGCTCTGTAAAAAGACTTAACTAAATATATAATTTATAAATGCTCTGTACTGTAGTTCAGAGTGACACTTCAGGTCTGAAACAATACGTATCAACATTAACCTATTTGAAGCTGGAAGTGCATGTAGCTTTGTTTGTTGTGTGGTAATTGTTGGGCTATTATTATTGTCATTGTTATTGCTTGGTCTGTTTTTAGTGAATATCTTTGTTAAAAACAAACAAATAAATGGAAATCCAGTTAATGGAAGCTATTTTTGGTTATGAATTTTATTCACCTTTCTGTTCCAGAATTTTCTGAGAGGAGACATTTTGCCAGTGGGTATCACACTGGATGAAACGTCAACAGGGCAAAGCCCCCTGATTTTAATTCTGCCTGATGTGGCAAAACAAGCTCTTTGATATATTTGTTAATCATTCTTATACCCAAAACCCAAACTTGATATATTGAAACCCTAACCCACAATAGCTCAGCATTTGGAGATAGAGCCTTCAAAGGTGTAATTACTGGTATGAGGCTATATGGTTAGACTCTAACCCAGCCTGGCTGGTGTCCTCATAAAAAGGAAACCTGGGTAGGCACGGATGGGTGAGGACACGGGGAGAAGGTGGCCCTGGTAGACCGATCCTCCAGCACTGTGAGCAAATACACTCTGATGTTGAAACTGCCTGATCAGTGGGATTTTGTTCTGGCTGCCCTAGCAAACTATTGTAATAAAATCACCAGTCTATTTTAAAGGATTCCTCTTCCAAGCAGGTTTCTGTGTGATGACAGAAGCAAGCACCACCTCCATTCTTGGAGAAGCCAAGGCAGAGAGGAGCCCTGGCCCAGGCCGGCACTGCAGGGCCATGGAAGGGAGGGACCTGAGAGAGCGCCCCCTCTGAGAAACCCCCAGCCGGACGGGATGGGGGCCAAGACTCAAAATGGCCAGGCTCCTGGGAAACCGCAGATGATAAGAGAGCCTTCCAGAACCCTCGGAGCAGCAACCTGGGCTTCGGTCAGGAGTGTTCCTTCTCTTCTGCAGGGCTGCTCACAAAACATTCGAGTGCTAATGCTGAAACTCTAGTAAAGCCACGTGACGCACGCGTCTAGCACCCACCAGCGAAGAGCCGGAAACACCCTCCCGCGCCAAGACGGCGGGTTTCTGGCTCTTTGTGCTTTGGTGTAAATGTTCACGTTGCGTGTTCTGTTCCTGCCACATTTAACGCTTCAGCCGGAGTGCAGTTTTATCGCTCCTTCGGAATTTTCTACAACTTATTTATGATTATGAAAATCCTGGAGTCTTCTCCCACCCCCTAAAAGGTGTGATTACTTCTTGACTGATATTTTCCCAGGATGGAAGCTCCAGAGGAACCTGTGGGGAGTCCAGTAACCTACAGGGCCAATAGGCGGATGCACCCAGGCTGGTTTGAAATATGCTGACAGAGCCCAGCTGAAAAGTGCTTTTCAGAGAGGGGGAGGGAGGCTGGGTCACCCTAGGTCGAGCGCAGCATAGAAGACGCCTGGAGCAGAAAGGAGCTGGGGGCAGCCATCTGCATCTGGGCATGAGGGCCCAGTTTGCGCAGCTGCAGCGTACCCCAGCCCTGCCCCAGCCCAAGGCCTTTGCCGAGACCCTAGGGTGTGTCCTGCTCTGTGCCTTCCCCATCCTAGATCTGAGCTGGTAGTGACAAAGGCCAGGGGAGGATGCAGCGGGCCCTGTGCTGAGGTGGTGCAGCACATAGAGGGAGGGTCTTCCTGCCAGCAAAGTGACAAGCATAAGATGGTGTTTGACCAGTGGTTGCCCTCAAGTTGGGCTCTGGCCAAGGAATGGCCGGGTCTCTGGGGTCTGGAGCCCCTCAGGCAGTCTTTTTTGGTGGGTTCTAGAGGCTTTGGCCAGTAGGAGGGACAACCAGACTTAATCAGTTTTCTCCTTTGGCTTAGGGGTGTGGGTGTAGTTCTGAGTTCCCTCCTAACCTGGGACCTCCATTGTCCCAGTTTGTGTGGTTGAGACTTCTTTGGACCCTGAAACCCTCTGAGGTGGGGATATGTCTGGAATTCCTTCTTCTCTTTACGGGCCAGCAAGAACTCCCCAGGCTCTGAAGCACCAGGAGCCAGAGTCCTATGGTCAGACAGAAGGCTCCCTCCTGAGACTGTCCCATGAGTCACCGTGGCCCGTGGTCCCAGGTGGTCTGCCAAGGCTGCATTGCTCTCAAGAAGCTTATTTGAGTCTTTCTATCAACATACAGCAAAGTATTAATCACTGATTTATTTAACTTCCCTGTTCATTATTTTTTTTAATTGTGTCAAATGTCTCTGTTCTGCAAATATTTTAGACTTTGAGGTCCATGTTGTCTCTGTGGTAGCTCCTCAGCTCTTCTAGAGAGAGAGCAGCCTTAGATAATAATACATAGACATGGGTGTAGCTTTATTGCAATAAAACTTTGCTGACAAAAGCATTGCGCTGAACTCAACCCATAGGCAGGATTCTGCTGAATCCTAGACTAGAAACACAGAGGTAAACAAATGTGGACATAGTCTTTGTCTGTATGACACTTACACTCTAGGCAATGAAGCAGAAATTAGTCATCCAGTCACAAACATAAATTATAGTTATGAACAGTGGAGCTTGAAGGAAAGACTCTCTTGTAGTTCTACAGACAGGCATGAGATACTGTCTCAGGTCAAGGGAGGTTTCCCTCAAGAGTTGACACTTGAGTTGGGTTCTGGATCAGAACTAAACTGGTTGAAGAGAGGATGGAAATAGCAATTGGAAAGGCCCTGTGCAGGAGTATGGAACATCCCGGAAAATGAAAGGTCAATGTGGTGGAGTGTAAAGGAAAACAGGGAGAGAGCTAAGACAAGTCAGGAGGGAGTTGATGCTGGGTCATGCACGGCCTTGGGACCATGACTGCAGTGTCCCTGAATCTCCTGGAGAAGACTTTTAGCAGGAGACACACAGGAGCATATTTGCACTGTGACAAAAATCTCTGGCTGCAACCTGAGAACAGATTGGAGAAGAGCAAATGAAGATTCCAGGTACTGAGTAAAAGGACTGTTGCATGAAAGGAGCGTCTCCAGGTAGGTAGTAGAAAAGGCAATGGAGACAAGAGATATTTTAGAGTGCCTGTAGCATGGCCCCGAGGTGCCAGGTTCATATAACTAGAGAGTCAGTGGGGCTCATTCCACTCCCCTGAGACCAGAAGCACTGGGGAAGGCCATTTCTGTTGATTTGGTTTGGGTCAGAGGAAGAGGCACGACAGGCAGAGTTGCCTCTGAGACATCAGAGATGTCAGCACGCAGGTGAGATGTGTGGCCTGGACCTCAGAGGAAAGGCAGGCACTAGGTGGGTATATGGTCACGAGCACAGGGAGGTTAATTGAAGCTTTGAGCATGGATTCCATTACGTGGGGATAGGTAGAGACTAGAATGAAAAAAGAGAAGAAGGCCTAGGAAAAAATCTTCAAGGAACTTTGATATTTCATAGCCAGAGAGAAGAAAGTGACTGTGCACAATCGAGAAAAAACAGCAGTGAAATGAAACAAGGAAAAAGAACACACACACACACACCCAAAAAAAACCAAAAACCCAGGAGGTTATTGTATGGGAGCTAAGGGAAGATGGTGTTTCCAGCAAGGCTGTGCTTGTCGGCTTAGACACAGCACAGCAGGTGGCCGTTCACGCCCAGTGACCATTCTGACTGGCCAGGGTGTTCACTGTCAGTGTCCATTGTCGAGTATCGTGATTATTGCCCCTGCTCTCAAGGAACAGTCATCAGTGTTGAAGACTTCTAGAAGAGCAAACAAGAGCAAGAGTGGAGACATCCCATCGATTTAGCAACATGGAGCTCATTGGTGACCTTAATGGGAGCTCATTGGTGACCTAACTGGACTGAGAAAGGAGAAGGAGGTGAGGGTGTGGACAGGAGACCCAGGCAGTTCTTGAAGAAGCTTCACTGGGCTGCAAAGGAGCTGAGTGGGAAAGGCGGAGAGGAAGCTGGAAGGCGATAGGGGAAGAGAAGATTTTCTTTAAGACGTTAAATCATGAGAGGGACTTATTCAACATACCTACTGTGTATTTTCTTTTTTCTTTACTTATCAGACTCTCTATCTCATTCATTCATTTATCATTTAGTCCAACTGGCTTATCTCATCCCTGGGGGACATGTTTACTACCTTAGGCCTGAATTCATTTTATTTCCTTCCTTCAGCAGGTGTTTGTTGAGCACTTAGTACTTGCCAAGTCCCGGACCAGGCTCCAGTGACACAGAAATGAATGACTTCTAGCCCACATATGTGTTCAAGGAGTTTGTAGCTTATCTGGCAGAGTGCTCCTCGAGCAGGGTCATAGTCTCCCCTTTATTACCCTGGGGGACAACGGGCAGTATCTAGAGATATTTTTGATTGTTACAGTTTGAAGGGTGGAGAACAAAAGGATGCTTCTAGAATTTAGTAGGTGGAAGCCAGGAATGCTGCTAAGTATTCTACAATGCACAGGACAGCCCCCAAGGGGGAGAATTACTCAGTCCAAAATGCCAATAGAGTGAAAAATGCCACAATAAATGTATGCATATGGAGACTGCAGGATCTCAGGGAGGGGGTACTTTGGCAAGCACAGTGGAGCTGGCCAAGTGGAAGATGACGGGCAAACAGGACGGGTAGAAGCAACACCTCGGGAAAGGCATGGGGGTGGGAACAGCAGGGTGCACGCTCAGGGCTCCCTTCTTTTATCAGACAGAGTGGCGAGTAAGGGCGGAAATCACTGGAGCTGGGCTGGGGACATAGATCCCATGCCAAATATTTGGGATTCTGTCTATTCAATGGGAAGCCCCTAAAGGATTCCAAATGAGAGGAAGCCAGATTTATGTCCTGGAAAGATCGCCTGGTAGCAGACAAGATCAAATAGTAATCACTAACATTTATTGAGAAACCACTCTGTGTCAGTCCCTGTCCTGAATACTCAATCGATTGACTTCACTTTCTCTCCCAACAACCCTGTGGGGAGTTCCTTTCATACCCCCATTATACAGCTGGGCACACTGAGGCTGAGGGTCAAGAAGCTTGTAAATGGAGAACTAGGGTATGACTGGGCCTGCGCTCACCATCCAGCCTGAGATCCCCTGTCCTTTCTGTCTCCCCCTTTGGGTCTGGATTCTGGAGCTAGACTTGAGCATCCACAGGGAAAATTTGCATGTTCTAGCACTTCCTGCACTTTGGGGGCACATGGCCTTGAGGTGGTCCAATTTATATCTCTTGATTAGGAATTCTCTTGTAGCTGTTTTTCACTTGAGGGAAGGGAGCTTCTGGGAAGTCAAATTTGCTTTTTGCTGCCTAAGACCTTTAAAGGGACCCAAGAACCTCTTGAAACTCTATCAGACACACCACTATCAAATGCACTGTTTCACCTTTATCTTTGGGGGGCTGAATTTGCATGACAAATGAAGTTTAAGATAGTCTCAGGCCCAAAGCTCCATCTTCAGTGGGCCAACGCTGCTTTCCAGGGTTTCGCTTTACAGTGGCTCCTGCTCCCATCATGAGGGGGGATGGGTCAGCCCCTGACCCAGGACTGCCAGGCGGGCAGGGTGGACAGTGAGGGTGCAGACGGAGGGCACTCGCTCCACCAGGGAGGGGAAGAGATCCCTGCTGCTCAGGCCAAGGCGGATTGATAGTGTCAGGACAGAGGGTCACCCCCACCTGGCATCTCTGCGCTGCTCCTCCCTCTGGAGAGAAGCTCAGAGATGCCTTTTCATAGGTAGGCTTTTAAGTAAATGTGTCTTCATTTCTTTAAGCAGTGGCAGACTTCTGGCAGGACCTAGGAACTGCAAACTGGTCTGTGATCGGGAGGGAAGAAGCAGGTGAACAGAAGCAGATGGGGTGGTGCACCAGAATAACCCGAGGCGGGTTCTGCCAGGTTGGTGACCTCCAAGTTCACAGCCCCGAGTGATCCCACTGACAGACGCAGAGCCCAGGCCCCGTGGCTGTCATGCAGCAGGTCCATGGGAGACATTTCACTTCTTGCTTTAAGGATTCTGTGGTAGGACAGAGAATTCTCTGGGCTTCGTTTTTTTTTTCCCATCTGCAAAATGAAGGGACTCAACACCCTCTAGTGTCCCTAGTGGCCTTGGTGTGTAGATTAAATTAAGCTTTTGCCAGAGCAGCATCAGTGCAGCAAACTTTAGCCCGTTACCCCCTTTTCCAAAGAGAAGAACTTTAAAAAAAAAAAGCTTTAACTAACTGAATAATGATTTTTTGGGCATATAAATGAATAAACCATTATTCATATTTAAATTCATCTTTTGTTCCACATATCCAACAATAGAAAATGTTCACTTTAAAATACTACTTTTTCCATTTCTGTATTCCAGGAGTCACTATTCAAACCTGCCATGTGGCATTGCAACTCCAGTGTGTATTTTTCCCCCAATGTGGTGTTTTATCCCTAAAACAACTTTCCGAGTCCTTTGAGGTTTTTCCATGATCCCGACGATTCCGATTTCTGTCCACGTTTTCAAGAGATGGTCCTTTAAGTTTACAGATTACCCCTGCCATTGGGGTACCTCAAATCACAGGTCCCAATTCCCCTAACACTAGGCAGGTAGTGGTGTTTGCATTGGTATTTGCTTCATTTGCCTTATAGGTGGATATTCACCGTCTTTCGCGCCAAGTGACCCTTGTCAGGTTCTGTTTTAAAGTGACCTTTAGAAGTTGTATTTACAACATCGACACACCAAAATTATGAAGTCATCATCCCCAAATTAATGTACACCATGCTAATTAAATTCAGTGGGCAAGCACAGTGCTGTAAGGGGGTTCCCTTGATGCAGAGTCTCTCGGTTGCTTTGTTGGCCATGCTGAAGGCAGCACGCTTCTTCTTGAGGGGCCCTGGGAGATGTGGGGGAAAGATGCCCACCTCGTTGGGCAGAGACGAATATGTTTCATTTCCCAAGCTCTCCTTTGAGACCCTCCCCTGGCTGGTGTCTACGAAGACAGGCAGAGCGCCCCCGACCGCAGAGGACGGGTCCTGGTCTGCTGTACCCTCCCCCCAGGCCTGGGGTCTGGCCACCATCTTGCCCTACTTTCCAAACACCAGGATCTGCAAGTCCCTTCTGGCCACCTTTCTTCTGACCCGCCGCTGGGCTTTTGTATAGTTTAATGAGCACAGACTCATTTGGAAATATGCACTGTGCTCCACAAAAGGAAATAGTAATATAATCAGAAATGATTCTATTCCGGCACTTCAGTACTATTGCTCCTATTAATGTCCATTATCACTGTATTACCTGAAATGTGTTTAACAGTCATAGCCACTAATCAAGGTGCCCGTCCTGGAAATGTGTATTCTCTCCGTCTGGATCACACTCTGTATTGTGCTGTGACTGTTTTAATTTTTTTTTCTCAAATAATTGGAACCTGCTACTTCATACTTTGAAAAGTAATGTAGCAGGTGAAGCCCTGAGAGGTTCAAAGCCTATGCTTCCATCAGGGAAATAATGCAATTTCCCTGCAAAATGATTATAATATTATTCAGTGATTATATGGGGGTGGGGGAAAGTCTGTTTTTGTTAGACTTTTGAAAGCAGCAAATTGAATTCCATCAAAATGATCAGAGGTTATGAGTCTCCAGCACAGTCTGTTTGCACATGTTGGAGGCACATTTCCCAGGAGTCCTCCCCAGACCAGCACCCCCAGAGCTTTGGGGGCCCCTAGAGTGGTAGACCTTGCATGCAGGAAGTTAGTTTTCTGACCTCACCTCTCAGTGCAGGAGAAAAGGGAGTTGGTAGAAAATAGTCCACTTTCGGGCCTCCCTGGTGGCGCAGTGGGTTAAGCAATGCACTATGAAGCAAACCGCAGCCACTGCAGCACGAGTTCGATCCCTGCTGCTGGCCAGGGAGAGGACCCACATGGTGTGGCAGACCTCTCCTGCTGTGCCCGCTGCTCCCCTCAGCAGTGTACTTCTGTTGATATGCCTGTTCTGCTCCCTGCTCTCTGTGGTGAATCCTCCCACCCCACCCCCCACCTTTGGCCTGTACCCCAGTGCTTGTGTGCATAAATAAATAAATCTTTAAAAAAGAAAATAGTCCACTTTCTCGCACTCAAGTAGGACACCTCAGCCATCTCGCCATGTCCCCCAGGGGTCCCCAGAGGGATTCCAAGTACCTGGGTACCCATGTTGACGCCTTACCTGCCTGTCTCTTTCCCCCACTCACCCACCTGAGCTTTCGGGATCACTCTCCAAATAAACCCCTTGCTTGAAACCCTCGTCTGAGTGAGCCCTGCTTGACCCTAGAGCCACCCTGCCTCCCACCTCTCCCCTTCCCATTTTGAGGGTACGTAGGGGCTCATCTGGGTCCTTCCACCCTATAGCCATTTCTGTGGGTGGGATCTCGACTGCAATCAAAAATCTCCGTTTTATGGCATCACCATCCTGGAAGTGAAAGTTCCAAATTTTTTTTTTTAGTGAAGAAGGTGATAGGTATAATTTATTTTTCTCACCTCTGCTCTTAATTCATATGACCCCATTCCAATGAGACAAGATGATTTAATCCATGTTGTATTTAAACACCCACAATCAATGCCCTCCTTCTGAATGTGTGTGTATGTGCTCTTAGATAATTTATGTATGATTTTAATAGATTTGTCAACAGCAACCCTTCCTCATCTAAATAGGCTGCTTGCAGACAAATCACTTAATTTGCTCCTCAATGTTATTTTTCATACATGGTTGCTGCACGGCCGACAGATAGCAGATGATCCCATTACAAACACATTTGACACGGCATGTACTGTGGGAACGAGCAAAGTCAAGGTCTCCTACTGTGTGGCAGGCAGCATGTGTGCGTCTCCCCTCATGCGGAAGAGTAGGGTCCCAGAGGCCTGGGCAACTGAACAGGTGCTGAAGCTGCAGCCGCCGGCAGTATTCGGGCGTGAGGAGCTTAACGCCATTACCTGTCCCACCTGGCTGCCGGGGCCCTTCCACCCATCCCGCAGCCTGTGAATAGTCCCCATTTCTGCCTCTGTGTGCGGGTGCCTGGTCCAACACACATCCACAGGGAAGGCTGGAGACGTGGGAGGAATTGATACTTCAAAAGACCACATCAATCAATGAAAAGTGGGAGATGACGAATGAACCCTCAGCTTCTTTCCCAGTCTCTGAGTGGGGCAGTCCTAAAATGTGATCCCTTCCAAGTGTCCCCAGCAGGAATGAGCCATTTGCCTCCAGTGGCATCACCCTTGTTAATGCATCCTTGATTGGCTTTGTCCTGTCCCAGTTCTCACCCCTGCTCCCTCTAAGTACTTCCTTGGGTCAATCACCACTCCACTCCTACCTCTGCAAAAAGGAAATATTTGCATCCCATCCAAATGAGTGTTTCAGGATCTACTTTGAAGGGGAACTCAAACTAAGACACCAGCTGTTCTGGGAGTCTGTCTCCAGATTGATCTTTCAGATACTCTCATCCTCCAGGGCCTACAGGGAGCTTCCTGCCCTCAAAATGGGAAAGGCCTCCTCTCCTCTCACTTTCATCCACTAGTGTCATTAACCTTGCCCTCGCCGCTCACAGCCTCATGAGTTCCCTTTTTCTGCCCATGGGTGTGTGGTGGTAATGCCAGCCTCAGTGGCTTCCAGCTGGCCTACATCTGTCTGAGAGGTGAGGATCCTCAGTCTGGATCCACCGCCCAGCAGCATAGAGGACAGGGTAACTAGACAACACCAAGAATACACGCAGTGGAATTTAAAAAAATAGTACGAAACCCCTCCCTCCAAGACTAATGTGAGCACTGATGGCTTCTGAGCGCCATTTATGTCTGCTGGGTAATTGCAAGGCGGGTGCATTGTGTTCCAAAGGAAAAGCCTCCTGTAGATGCTGTAATCTTTGCCATGCTGGCTGGTGTCAGGAAGAACCACATCAACTTCTAAATTTTCTCAATGGAGTGAGATGTGTGAAATGTGTAATAAAATATAAACAAGCTTTAAGAAGCATCTATGTGTTTCTTTTTTATCAACCTTTAGATGCGTTAAAGCCAACTACAATTTTATATGAATTCTAGATGATATGTAGTATTTTTATTTGCTACTTCATTGCTAAATGTTTCATATAAAACTGAAGAGGGAAAAAAAATACACAGTCCCACATATAAAAGAAGAAGCAGATGGCTAAATGTGACCGTGGGAGAGAAGCAGTGAATGGAGTGGGTTCAGAATGGAGCCTGCCGCCCTCCTGGGTATGGCCCGAGCTGGAGTGCAGGGAAATTCCTGAGTGTGGTTACCCGTGTTCCTTAGCCCTTTGCTTCCCCTGTGTTTTAAGTAGGCCATTAGTATTCAGAGGAATCTACAGGTATCTTTGTTATGGCGTTTTTTTTTTTTTTATCTTTTAAATGTACATATAAATGAGTATGTATTATTTATAGATGTCTTTGGATTTAGAAACATCGAGCTTGAAAAGTAATGCAGCAAGGAATATTTGATTTAATGCTTGCTAGAGTGGAGACTGAAAGGAGGACTTTGTGCAGGGTGGAAGGCCTGGTTGTGATGAGTCTTTTAACCTTTCTGGGGGACTTTCCTGGAATCTTCAGTTACAGTTAAAGTGTGGAAAGTTGGCCGAGTGAGAGAAAGGACAGTTGCACCGTCAGAAGATTCCCTGGGCTCTACTGCTGATGGATCCTGTGACCTTGAACTTGTCAGGCCACCTCTCTTGCCTTTGGTCCCCTGCCCGTATCGACACTGGAAGCCAGGCCTCTTGTTGCTCCGTGATTTGGGGTGTTTGTATTGACTGCTCTGGTCTGGCCCGACTCCCGGGCTGCTGCTTCCGTTTGCAGAAGTGCCATGAGCTCGGTGAGTAATGAATGGCTTGTGTTTTTTCAGATGGTACGTGAAGCCGTGGTGCCACCAAGCCCCCTGCCCGAGCACATTGGTAGAGATCAGGAAAACAGAATTAGCCTCTAATTCTATTTTCAGTTCCCGGGCTGTTTCTATATTGGCCAAGAAAAGCAGAGAACTTACAGAAATTCCTGGTAATGACTGCTTTCTGCCTGGGTACAGAGAAACATGCCTGTCTGTGGTTTATTTTTAAATGGATAACTCATCATATCTGGATAAAAAGTACTGTAATCTCCAAAGGCTTTTCTTTCACAATTTTTTTTTTCTCTGAGACTATTGAAACAACCTCAGATCTGTTCAAACAAAACAGCTTTTTACTGGGTGAGGAAGCAATGCCTCTCAGGCCTATGGGGGGCCAGGAAGGGGCTTTCAGCTGCTGGCCCTATAAGCTTGGGTTCAGAGGAGAGGGGGCTGAGGGAAGAGAAGCCTCACAGCATCCACCCTCGTGCCTGGGTTTTGCCAATCGCTGGGGGGTGGAGGATGGGAGGGCACGGCGGAGGCTGCTTTTTCCTGCAGAGAGGGACCGATAACCTGTGTTCCCTGTGAGGGGGTCACGGGAGAGAAGGTAGCTCCTAGTGCAGTTCCAACCCTCCCCGCAGCGCTGTACGTATTTTAGGGACTTCAGTGTTAGGCGTGGTCAGGATATCGGCTGCATGGATGTGCACAGGACCTTTCTTACGTACAAACCTGTAACTCAGAACCACTGTGCGGGCCTTGGGATAGCACACCTGCTCTACAGATGAGGACTTTTGGGGGGGGGGGGATGGAGGGGAGGCATGACACGGCAGTGTGACACAGACCCAGGCCTCCGATCACAGACCAGCCGCGCCCGGACCGAGCCACCCTTGAGGCCAGTGTCAGGGACCAAGATGGAAATGGTGCAGTAACTGGAGTGGGTCTCCAGGATCCAGACCCAGCAGAAGGACTTCCCAGACCTCTCTGCGTCTCCATGAAGAGACCCCCAAACCCGCTGACTCTAAAAGCCCCATGTTGTTCTACTCTGTGAAGTCACTTCTCTTAAGCTGTTGAGAAGGCAAGGACCAAAGTGCAGAGGGTGCTGAGACCTACCTGCACTCCGGCAGCTGAGGTGTCAGCTAGATCTGCTCCTTCCAGATCCTGGCGGGCAGCCGTGCCCTGGGAGCGAGCAGATGCTGCGTGCAGCCAACTTGTCTGGTGGCTGCCTCTCCTGTTCCCACGTCTGTCAATCCCCACCCCACCCCAATACCACCACCGTCACATAGGCACACGCACATGCACACTCATGCTCAGCGTTGGCCCAGATAGAGAACAGATGTGCTTGGCTACTGGAATGCCGAGGTCACAGGTCAGGATACTCCTGGGTCCGTCAGGAAAGAGACAGGCCTCAGGGGAGAGACTAGACCTGGGAAGGTTTAAGGAAGAGAGAAGGCAAAAAGGAGAGAGAAGACCTGTTCTCTTGGGGCTCTGCTGTGGGGTCCAGTCTGTGGGGTCCAGACTTGAAGAGTTTCTTGCCTAGGTGTGACTTCCAATGTGGTTGCCTCGGAGTCTGCTTGAGGCCACGCTACCTCTTTCCTCAGCTCTCCCCCACCTCCTTCTGGCCTGTCATTCTGTCTTACTCCCCAAGACCCTGGATGAGTCTTGTTACAGCCTGGCTCCAGGGGTATCAAAAAGAATGAAGAGAGGAGGCAGAGTTTTAAGCAGGTGGTGCCCCTGAGACCCACAGGGTGGAGAGGAGGTGATCTCCATCAATGTTCCACCCCCGGGGAGACCTGGAAAGTGTATGTGTCTCCAGGACAGATGGAGAGGGGAGCCCATACCCACCTCCGCCCCCTGGAGCCTCGGCAGCTGGCCCTCCCATTCTGGAGTGTGCTGTGGGCACCAGCTCCAGCCATGCTCTGATGAGGGAGGGAAGGTGCTGCAGCACTCCAGAGAGCCCCCGGCTCCAGCACTGCAGCATGTCATCGTGAAAAGCTTAAATTTATGGGTCTCAAGGAGAAGCAACATCTGGGAAGGAATTATTGCAATTTAAAGGAAGGATGCAGGCCTGTTCATAAGAGTGAAATCTGGAAGCAGTGCCTGATCCCCCCACCCCATACACGCATACACACTGTTTTGTATTCCAGTCATGAAACCACAGTGTGAACTTACAGATGTTCTAAGTAGAATGGCAGAAAATGAGTTGGGTGTTGTAGGCACATTCCTTCTTGGACAGAGCTGTGCTGAGCACCTACTACGTGCCAGGTGTCGTGCGTGTCCCCTCAGGTCAGGCTGCAGAGTCTACGGGCCTCACTGGTCCCCTTCCCCCATAGTCTTCAGATAGACAAGGTCCTGCCGGTCTCGTCCTGGTGCCAGCATCTGTATTAGCTGACTGGACTGGGGGTTCCATGTGGGGAGCTGCGAGGTGGTGCTGAGCTAAGCGAGTCTTAGTTGACTTAATTGCTGAGGGACGTGCTGTGTGATAAGGAGATGGTTCGAAGCAGCCAGCTGGGCTATGGGGGGCATGTTCAGGCTCAGGAGCTGACTGCAATGTGGACTGGGCTAGCATTTGCACTTTTCCTTAGCCCAGGGCAGCTGACAGCAGAGTGAACACAGGAGATCTTCCGTCTTATCCATGAGGGCCCAGGGAACAAGGAGGCCTGGACATGATATTTCAGGACAAAGACATGGGATGGGAAAAACAAAACCTAGAATTCCAGGTCAGGAGCTCAGCTGGCCAAATGGCTTTGGACCATTCTAATTTCTGTGAGTCTCAGTATCTTCATCTATAAAATGGTATAATAATAGCAATTAACACATACATTTGTCAGAAGAGGTAAATGGGGAAATGTGAATGTGTTAGGCCTTGTCAACTTCAAACATGATGGAAGTTTTGTGAAGATATCTCCTGTGCAGGGAGCCGTAGTGGCTGAAATCCTATGTCTCTCTGAAGAATCCACACCCATACAAAAACTTGTCAGGAGGAGCATCCCAGCATCAAGAACGAGTAATGGATCTCAACAACGGCCAGTTCTGCCTCCTTAATGGAAGAGGAAACTTGTGTGTTGTGCTGGGAGGTCTCTTGTTACACTCTCCTCTTTGCATCTTCATTCTCTCCTCTTAAAAGCAGTGCCTTCTGGACCCTCTGCCCATGAACTGTCACAAACCTGATGGATAAACCATCTGAGAGTATTTGTTTTTGTGTTGGCAAGATGCCTGTGGGCTTTGGTGAACCCGTGGTTGATATTTTTAATGAATGGTCTGCTTTTTCTCTCTTCTTAAAAGAACATGAATGAAAGTTCCTTTGCTGGATCTAGCCAGAGCAGACCTCCAAGCCCCATGCCAGGATGCTGCGGGGCCCTTCGCCTGGGCCAACCGGGATGGGGAAAGCTGGTTTTCTCACTAGTTTACGGTCTCCGGCTCCTTTGCTTTTCTCTTCCAAGGAAGAAAGAATCTTTGTTTCCTGACTGGCTGAGTGTGGTGAGCGGCTCTCTTGGAGCCATAATTGGGTGACTGGTCAAGACCCAGGCAGCGCTGCTCTCTGATCCTGCATCAATCTGGAGACTCCTTAATTGGTTTCACCTCTCTTAAGGCGGTTTCTCTCCCCACCCCCCACCATTGTATCTTTTATAAAGAAGTAAAAAACAAAACAAAACTGGGATCCTTGTTTATAGTTCTCTTGGCTAACAATTAAGTTCATGCCAGGTACCAACTTATTTATAGTTTTAGAGTTAGGAATGGCCTCCAAAACGTCTTTGGAGCGTAATTTTAAAGATCTTCCAGCATTTCTGCAGCTTTTGAATCCAAGCAGTCCATTTGAGGACCTTGCTTTCATCCTGGTCTTTATCCCCTGTCAAACAAGGTAAAGGATATAAGACCTGCTTTATAGGTGTTGACTTATTTATTACCTATGCTCTTTCTAAAGAGTCCCTCTTCCTTTGGCTTTTTAATTTTGTTTTCCTTAAGATTGGAGGGTATCCTTGGAGGCTGAAACTAGTGGAAGAGAACATCGAGAGTCAAGTCCAGAGTAGCACCTTCTTCTCACCTGGAGCTAGAAAGCCATACTGTAGCGGCAGGATACGGGGCGGCACTGGACTAAGGTTCGGGATGGTTCTGGGCAGACGGGTCAAGGAAGGAGAGTCTTGGAGCCCTCGGTGGCTTTTCATACTTTATTTAGTAGATGTGGCCAGGCACATGGCAGGCAGGGGTGCCGGGGGGCTGGAACGCTGGCAGCCCTCCTAGCCCCCAGCGCATCTCACCCTCTCGGCTGCTTCTTCTCTCTCTGCTGCTGCTGCTGCTGCTCCTTCATCGGTCGATCCTCACAGTTCTGTTGGTTCTCACAGTTCTCAGAGTTCTGTCCTGGCGTCCTCATGACGCCACCCATTTAAGCCCGTGTCCAACACAGGTGCGCCCACTTGCGCATGCCCACCCTGGAATGCTCGCAGCACTGCAGGTGTCCATCATCAGTGGTGGGAGGGTGGAAATGCCTGATCAACCTATACCCTACACATACCAATCCCCCTGAGGTTTTTGATTCACTCCTCCGATGTTTTCTCAGGTCTGGATCTTTGGAAACTTAAAGTTGTACAATGTTAACTTGGGCACAAAATTATTACTAGAAATTAGTTCTAGTGATGTATTTAAAAATCAGTTTAAATGCCATGCACTTCATTAGAGAACAAAGCGTTTAGTGCATGAACATGGCCTATGCAGAGCCAAGACCAGGAAGGGAGGGCATCGTGTACATCTCATGCTGGTCGCCGTGGACCACAGGCTCAAACAGTAGGATAATGTCCCTTCTCCAGGATGCCCTGGCTTTCACAAAGAGTCAAGACTGGGTGGAAGACAGAAAAGCAAGAAAATAAATAAACTCATGGGGACAATAAAACTAATCCCAAGTGTGAGCTGAGAACAGTTAGAAACCCCTCCAGGGAAGAGGCCTTGGGTGGGGTAAGCACCCGAAGGAGGTACTGCTGGCCCAGGTGTTTGAGGGGTGAGAGCCAGGCTGAGATGGGGCTGCTGGGGAGGAGGGGGAGCATGATAATTAGGTACCAAATTTCTCTGGCATTAAAAATGGGGAAGGGAGTTTCAAAGGAACTAAGTAACTTCCCTGGTATCGCCAAGCTAAGGAACAGTGTTAGAATTCTAATTCTGTCTGACCCCAAAGTCCTGCTAACCCTCCGGAGAATGTATCCATTAGGGTCTGGACAAGAGATACACATATTCGAATGTCTACCTTGAAGTGCAGCCACTGAAAGGACACTCCACAACAGTGTAGGCACAGTGTGAGGACATCACACAAGATACCCCAGGGCTCCTCCGGGTGTGGGGTTATCACTGTCTCTAAGCCTAAGGGGCCAGAGAAGGGCACTGTTACCAGAGCCCAGAGACAGGGCTGTATGACACCTCACACACACACCAACCAGAACCAGGCCTTCAGTGGAGAGGCACAGCCAGCAAGAAAGGAATAAACCCCACCCTACCCCCAGTCTCCCGCTGACGTCTGCAGATGTCACTGGTCTCCGAGCTCCAGCGATACCCTCCATCCAGGTCAGGTGAGCCTCCCGGGGCACAGAACAGGGTGGAAAGCAAGACCCACCATGGCCACCGGGAGGTCCCGAGCACTGCTTGTCCTGTCTAACATGTCAGTGCGCATGGGGGTCTTCTTAGAGGCACATTAGGGAATGAAGTCCCCAAGACTTGGCTTTGCATGTGGTTGTTCTCGTTAAGAACTTTGTTTCTGTTGTCACCTCTAGAAGTGGCTTCTAGGGCCACAAAGCTGGAAGGACAAGGCCACTGTGATCAGAAGAAATTAGAACTAGACAGTCCCAGAGGGGGCGAGCCACCTCCCTGCCTGGGCCCCTTGGGGCTCCTGCCTGGCCAGTGCAGCTTATTCATGGGACACAACCTGGAGAGTTGAGTCACCTGCACTGAAGAAAGGGGAAGCAGCAACCTGACACTGGCTCCGAGAGGCTGGTCCCCCTGCACCTCGTGGCCAGGATCTTTGGGCTCTCAATTCATAGCCTTTGCATTAGGCTCCAAGCCCCTCACCGTCTGTATACTCACATCTCTAGCCTAACCTCCAACTGCCTTCTCCCTTGTCAATGCTGGAAGGTCCTTATTGACCCTGGATCGAACAGTCATGCCCACCATGCCCCTGGACATTTGCACTGGCTCTTCCCTCCGCCTGGAATGTTATTGTAGAACCTGCTCTCTCGCCGCCTTCTTGTGTGTTCCGATATCATCTCAGGAGGCTTCCCCTTACCACCCTCTTTAAACTAAACCACAATCCCAAACACTCCTCTGTTTCTTCTCTAATAAGTAGCACTGACCTTCTAATGCACCATAGAACTGGTTCTTTTCTCTTAAGATTATTTATCCTCCACAACAATATGTGCTCCCTGAAGGCAGGATTTGTTTGTTCTGTTTTGTTCATTCATGTATTCCCAGTGCCTGCAGCATTGCCTGACACGTAGAAGGCACTCAGTAAATATCAAATGGATGGATGGATGGATGGATGGATGGATGGATGGATGGATGGATGGATGGATGGATGGATGGATGGGTGGGTGGGTGGATGCATGGGTAGGTGGATGCATGAGTGGGTGGATGCATGGATGGACCAATGAATGAAATTCTCTAGGATCTAAAAACAGTCTCACTGTTGACAGACCTACATCTCTCTTCACCAACATAATATCTGCTAAGTATCTTTCCCAGAAATACATCGATTGTTTATCACCAGCACTGTCAATACTTAGTGGCCAAGGAGATCGATGTATCTGTGCACCTCACGTAGGCTCAGCAGAGGAAGTGTACTCATGACTTTGGCTCTGTGTCAAAATTAAATGGCGACCTTGGCTTACTTTGCTTCCCCACAGAGGTTATTTCTTAATCGTAGAGGGAACACTCTATCCTTGGGAAAAATAATATTTTTGCCACCTTCAGCTTTCAAATGGCTATTTGATATGGCTCACGTGTGTCTCTGTCAGTGGCAGCTGAAAAAGGTTGTCTTGAGAGGCTCTGAGAAAGCCTCGTTGCCGTGTGGGAGAGAAGCTCGTCCTAAGGTGGAATTCGTTTACAATAACTTATTTACCTGTCCAAATCCTTCATATCACATTAAAGCTTTCCCTGCTATGCGGGACTCTGGAGTGCTAAGAGGAAAAAGGAAAATCAATTGATAATGATATATTCCGTTTAGAGAAATATATTGATTCCCAGGTAATGACAACCGTGTGTTTTTCAGCAGAGGCTGCCATTCTCGTCGTGGGGATGGGTTTCACATATATTACATTTGAAAGAGGGAACTAGGAAAAGCCCTACCTCCCCATAATAGATAGCCTCTTTCTGTTAGGTATTAAATCTATATATATTTTTTTAAATTTTCTCCAGAGAACCATTCCTCGCCTCCTCAAGGTCTTCCTGCCCATTGTCTGAAAGAAGTAATGGTTTGTTTTCGTAATTCTAGAGTTTGTGTCCTTTTTTCTTTTCAATGTTAAAGACTTAAATTTCTTCTTTCTCCCGTTCTCTGGACTTCCATGGTCTAGCTGAGCTAGAAGGGGAGGCTGCTATGGTCTCCCTCAGCCCATGCTAACGGCCACCGTGGGGCCTAGGACTTTGTGTTTGGAGGTGGGGAGTAGTGTCTGCCCCTTTTTCTTCTCTGCTGCCCACTCTGATCTCGGGGCACACTGGCAGAGCTCAGGCCAGCCATACTCAGAGATCCAAGGTGGAGACTAGCTTCCACTCAGATTGGGCGCCGTGATGCTGCAATTTCAAAGAGATGGGTTTTTTTTTACAAAGATGATAACTTTACCCCACCCCACCCCCTCTCTTTCTAGACTGGCTGGCCCCCTGGTGATGCTCTCCCTGCACTGAGTGTTGGTGGCCATCGAGGGCTTTGCATCCTGGGGACTAATCCGGAGCTGGCCAGAGACGGACGGTGCAAGGTAGGCCCATGAGCAGCTCACCTGGAAATGAGAGCGGCATCAGGCTGGACACAGCCAGCTCTGCTCTACCACCATGTTCTTGGGTGAAGTAGGAAAATTTAGCAGGCCCTTCTTTGTGCCCTTGCTTGGTGCCTGCAGCCTAGCTAAGCCTGACCCTCCTCATGCTCCTTTAAGCATTGCTGTGACCTTCCTTCACTTACCTGTGTCCCAGTTTCCCCAAGTTGGACCTGGGAACCACCAGCAGCCAGGTAGCCTTTATGCTACTCAAAACTATGATTGTTTTTGGTACTTTAACTTTTTAGTTAGTGGAATAATATAATTAACTGTCATTAAATTGTGATTTGCCTATTGTAAATTTTTTTAAATAGTACCTAAAATTATATAACCGTGAGCAGTAAACATCTTAGTCTCCTAGGTTTTTTCCTATGTACATATAGGTACGCACACACACACACACTATGAACACACAAATGGGCTACACTGCTTGGTTATGTTTTATTCTGACTTCACAGTAATATATCACAGGTATCTTTTTTATGTGAATGAATACAAATCTGTAGCATTTTTAGAGGCTTCATGTCCTATGGTTATAATAATCTATAAGATTTACTTAACCAGTTACTTAATGAAGGACATTTAGCATATTTTTAATATTTCACTTGCACAAACAACACCAGAACAAACACTTTTGTCTTTGTCGCTTTGCACAATCGTGTGATTATTTCCTTCAATTAACTCTATAGAGATCTGTCCTAAAATTCTGACTCAGGATTCGCCAACCTAAATTATCAAAGACAAAACAGCTGGGGGGGAGGAGGGAGCCATCGCCTAGCTCATGAGAGCAGACATTTTATGAAAAGAATCTGCAAGATTGTGTTCACGCCCACCCAGCGGGCCAGGAATGTGCCTGCAGAAGCAGGAGGGCCTGGGGCTGGAGTTGTCCACACTCACACAAGGTACTGTAGCTCAAAGGGCAGGGGCCAGGCCTGGAATGAAGGTAGGTAGCTGGGATTCAGGCCAGCTGAGTCCAGACTGGCCGGTCTTGAATGTCTCTATGGCACTTGAGCTTGCAGGTGTCTGTGGGTCAAAGCCACTTCTGTAATACAGAAGCTTTCTCTTTTGATTCAAAGACAGCGGGGTGGGGTTGGCCTCGGCTCCCCAAGCCCTTGCACAGAGAGACCGAAAGGCAGCCTGGGACTCTGAGTTATGGGGAGTCAGCAGAAGGCAGTAGTGCCCATTGAGCATCCTGCTAGCTGCCATGCAGCATCCCAGCAGGGGCAGCCAGCAGGGGCATGTGAGTCATGGGCCTAGAGAGCTGATGGGCTGCTGGCACCACTGACCGGCAGGGCCTCTGTCCTGGTCAGTGACTCCGGGCACTGGGAAACGGTTGGCTCTTGTGACTGTCGGGTCAGAGAAGAGGAGTTGGAAACCTAGACAGGTATGGTTTGGTGACTGTGGCTTTTCCATATGGGGCTGTGGGAGTTGACACTGATGACATGGCTTGTGCAGAACCCTGGGCTCAGCCAACAACGGCATTTACTGACACCTCAGGTTTTGGAGGTGCAAAGTACAAAGAATGATCCTCATCCATGCTGATAAGCACCCCCATGAGGCATCCTGAGCCTCCGTCGATGCCTCTGGACTTCCCCGCTCCACCATTAACTTGAGGCCAGCCCCACAGGCTCTTGTAGGTCTAGCCTCCTACAACCCCTGCCTGACCTTCCCAGCCACAGGAAAAGACCACCAGCTGCAGAAGGAGCACTGCCTACCTGGCCTGTGACTCCACGGCTCCTTGGAGCTCCCAAAGATGGCTTTGGTCACCTCGTTGTCGCGGAGACCCTTCATGACTCCAGGCTGCAGGAGGCTGGTGGTGAGATCAGAGGTGTGCCCATGTGTCCCCACCCAGGAGAAACCAAGGCTGGAGCCTCTGACAAGTTAGAGACTCACCTAGGTTCCCCACAGCAGGGGCATCTGAACAGGCCTTTGAAATAGTTCTCAGCATGTAGGGATGGGCTGCCGGCCTCACAATGGGCGCTAGTATGGGCGAGAGGGGAGCAGCTCTTAGCAGAGCTAACCCAATCCTATAGACCAACCAACAGAGCTACATCCTCCGTCCAAGTGGACACTCCTTCCCCAAGACAGCTTCCCCGAGTGAGGTTGGCCAGAGGCTCCTGTGTCACCCCATCAGGAGAATGCCCGAGACCTGTGAGCAGCAGAGCAGATACAGTGTCCTGAAGACACCCCCTTGGGCTGCCCTTCTCACCACTGCCCAGCCAGCCAGCCCAGTGAGGCTGTGGCCCCTTCTCTTTGAAGCACTCCTAGGCCCTGCCCTTGGAGAGGGAGACTGGAGGGAAAACCTTGGCCTCTGAGGGCTAGGGCGCTGGGTTTAGCTGGGAGGGCATAGGTCACATGGAAACAGAGCGGGAGCGAGTTAAAGGTCATGGCAGGAGGAAGTAGGAACTACTGCCTATGAGTGAGAATCCTCAGGTCATTCCCACCTGAGCCCCATAACCCTAAACTTTCTGACCTTTGGTGATACCTTGGGCAGGTTATTTCATCTCTCTGAACCTCAGCACAGGCTGCTGGAATGGGGACAGGACAGCGCCCACTTCCACAGGGTTGCAGGAGGAGTAAATCACTTAGCGAAACCCTGGCACCAGGTCAGCACTCAGACCCATGGGTGTCATTCTGGAGGCCAGTCATGCCTGGGCTCAGCTGGGCCATGCTGACACAGGGCGAGGAGGCCCTGCCTCATGGAGGTTGCTCGCACCTCGCCCTCGCCCAGCCTTGTTCTAAATGGATTATTGTTTATTGGCAGCTTAGCCTATCTCTTGGGTTATGAATTATTTAGCAGATAATGACTTCATCATTGTTAATGACAGATGCCCCAAGGACATGCTGACTTGCCTTCTGAAGCCACCGTGCTAACTGGAGGAGTCCCAGAAGCCCCCGTGTGGCATATCACCCCTAGAAACAGAACCTGGCTGGGCCTCGGGGGTCAGCTATGAATCCAGCCCCCTCGTGACCCAGATCAAGGAGCACGGCCCCTTCCAGGACGTGCTCTGGCCCCAGAACCAGCAGGGCAGCCCTCCAGGGCACATCCCAGTGTCTCTGATGGCCACTATCTGCTGTCCAGATTTAGGATGCTGGGTGGTTTGAGCTGAGCAGCAGCCCGGACCCACTTCAGGGTGCTGGGAGAGTCCCCAGCAGAAGTAAGTAATAGGGGCCCTGGATCCTCAGCCATAGAAAATCAGGATGCAGCCTGGTGGCCATCTGGAATCCCAGTCAGGCGGAAGGCCTGTGGGAGCAGAAGCCTCAAGCACCCAGCGGCCAGGGCTGCGGAGGACTCACCTGGTGGAGGGCAGGAGGTGGACGCAAACTCACATCTGCCTGGAAAAGGTTCAAGTGGTCCTGAAGATAGTGGAGATTAAGTGCATGACCAGCTGGGGTCCTGGTCTCTGAGGATAACAATGGGGCCTTATACAGGACTACCCCTCCTGCACTGTTCCAAGTGCTGTGTTAAGGCTAACTCAGTTAAGCCCTACAACCCCCTATGAGGTAGGTGTTATTGTTGTGCAGATGAAGACATCAGGGCACGGGGAGGTCAGCCAGTGTGCTAGAAATCACATGTTACTGTGACTTCCAATAGGGACAGGGCTAGGGTTAGGACTCTGGCTACCGCTTCTCTATCTATGTTTTTGAACGTCACCGCGCTGCGTGTATAAATGTTTCTGAATGAGCGAGTGAACGAATGCTGTGAGCTCCCTTAAAATAGGGGAACGCACCTTTCTAAACATGATGTGAGAGTGAGAAAAGCAGCTCTGTGTCCAGCCAGGAGGAGGGAGGCCAGGGCCCTCCTGGACTGTGGGCTGTGCTTGGGACAGCAGGAAGGAGAGCCCTGGCCTGGGGCATGTGGTGTCCCCGGGGGCAGAGGCCTGGAAGGGTGGGCTCTGTGTCCTCACCATGAGCTGCTCGGACAGGTGTGGCTGGCCCCTGAGCACACAGGTGATTTGGGTAAATGAGGCGCTTCTGAGTGAAGCCCCCATGCCAATCACTCACCCTATAAACGTTCAAGAGCCTTCTTCCCGCCAGACTGCAGAGGGACCCTTCTTTGGGGGACCCCAGATATCTCACAAGGCAGATGGGAAAGCAGGCAGGCCTCCTGTGGGAGGGCTCAGTGATAAAAGGGGAGCACAGGGCTGGGAGCACAGCTGGGCACGGTGTGCCTGACTTCCAGGCATGAGCTCCTTTTGGGGTTTTTAATGTGTTCAGCTCTGCTCCCCTGAGCCCAGCAAACTCACAGCGGTTGGGGCACAAGACCCCAACACTGAACAGGGACACCACCACACATGACCCAAGAAGAGCCAGACATGTGGGGGGGAGGGGGGGTGTATGCAAAACAGTCCGGAACTCAGAGAACAGAAAATTCCTATGGGTTCATGGCCAGAAAGCAGAGACCAGCAGATGGGTAGGGACGGGAGAGGTTCTTCCAGGAGGGGGTGAGGCTTAGCAGGACAGGTGTCCAGAGGGGGTGGGATGCAAACATACAAGGTAAGTTAGGGGGAGCAGAGCAGTCTGCATGGAGCAGAAGCCTGCATGTGTGCGTGTTGTGAATGTATGTGCAGCATGCGTGTGTACACACCTGCATGTGCATGTATGTGTGTTCGGGTGGAGGTCCTGGTCGGTGAGTTTGCCTAGCTGGTGCAGGATCTGATTCACTTTTCCCAACTCACAAAGTCAGTAGCTGCCTCTCCTCGTGAGATGCCAGAGCATTTTGAATGCATTTTAGAAAGCCTTGGACTGGTGCTAAATAAATAATCACACTGCTTATCTGGGATGGAGAGGTAGGATGCCTCTCTGTGTTAACGGGAGGACCAGGCTTGCTGGCTGGCTGCAGGGACTGCCGAGCACACATCTGTGAGCGCTGAGCTGAGAAGGGCCCTCCGCTGACTCTCTGTGCTCTGGCTTTCATTCCCGCTTCCAGCACCTGCCTGTGTACCTGGAGAAGGAGGGCCAGGTTAATTGTTACTCCTGCGTGTTGCTGTTACTTTGTAAAATATGCTTTTAATGATTTTTGTTGCTGGTGCTGCCTTAAGAAGGAGAGGCTTTTATCTAAATGAGTTGCTACAAATCAAAAGAAGGGCCCGAGAGGGTTGCTAGGCTGCATCTGTCTCACCCTCCACCCCCAGACTCCAGCTTGTGAATGAGGCTTAAATCTCCCCCATTCTTTTAGCAGCCAGCTCACTTACAAGTAAGAGTAAAATACGTATCGGCAGCTGTAATTAATGAGCCTCTGAGTGGCTGGACGAAAGGACCAGGCAAGTGAGTGGAGATCTCTCCAGCTGCCTGGGAGCCTGTCTGTTCCCGGCACGAAGCTGGAGCAGGTGGAGCAGCGGGCCTGAGCCGCTA
Source organism: Galemys pyrenaicus (assembly GCA_019455555.1). NCBI lineage: Eukaryota > Metazoa > Chordata > Mammalia > Eulipotyphla > Talpidae > Galemys > Galemys pyrenaicus. The sequence goes on from JAGFMF010011433.1 coordinate 412,232, forward strand.
GGTCTCTTGAGCCATGCTGGGTGGGAGGAAGGACAACTCACACGCCTTCTGTATTCTTCCCAGGTGGGGCCGGGACTACAGGGCCGGGTCTCTCAGTGCTGGACTTGACACACAGCAGGTGTTCAACTGACATTTGTGGAAGACAGACAGGCACAAGAGTGACACTCGCCCGGAGCCCTTTGGGCTTGGCTAGAGGAAAGGGGGGGACGTGGAAGTGGGAGGGGGCTGTGAACGAGAAAGCAGGAGGTGAGGACTCTGGTTCCCGTTGGCTGTGTGACCTCAGGCAGGACGCAGGGCCTCTCTGAGCCTCCGTTCGCTCCATGGTCTCAAAGGGTGGCAACAGTCAGTCCCCTGTCTACCTCTTATGGTCCCCCTGGTGGCCCAGTGCAGGGATTGTGTGGGACACTTGGGAAACCAAAAGCATAAGGTGTGAGGAGAGGTGGAGTCAATCACAGGACCTTAGCCTGGGGTTCAGACAAAGCAGGGCTGGGCACTGACTGCAAGCAGGAGACTGCCAGAGTCTCTGTCTGGGGTCCGGGCATGCACCGGCGCTTGTAAGAGACTACTCAGCCCCAGCTACGCCTCCCACCTCTGTCTGAAAAGGAATGCCAGGAGCTTCACGCCAGTCAGCGCCCATCACGACAAGACTTTCCCAGCCTCACATGGCCATCTCAGGCCCCCATAGCGCTTGTGCTTTGCTCTCTGCTGCCTTGATACCTCCAGGCTCATCCACAGCTATTCCCATGCCCTGGGATGTTAGACAGACACACACACACACAGACACACACACGCACACTCTTCAAATTCCAGCTTAAAGTCTTTGAAGTGTGTGCTTTTGACCAAACCATTCTGTCCATCACTCGGTCCTCATTCCCTCCCATGTGAGCTCTGGGTCAGGAATTTTGTCTTCTGTGGTTGCTCTTGTGTCCCCCATGCCTGGCATGTAGTAGGTGCTCAAGAAAAACATTCGCGTGAATGAGTGGCTCTGACATACACTTTGTATAAGTTCCTCTTGCTGCATTTGCCTCATAAGAATGTGCTGGTCTCCACACTGTGCTACCAGCAACTTGAGGACAGGGCTTTTGTCTCACCTCTCTGGACCCTGAAGCTGGAACAATACGCAATGGGGTGCCAGTAAGTGTTCAAAGGAAGGGAGGAATCAGGGAATGAATCAGTGAATGAAGAAATGAGCATTGAAGCATCCTTTGTTTTACCACGTGGTAGGTATTCCTCCCACAGCTCCAATTCTCCTGTCATGTTGAGGAGAAAGAGAGAGGAAAATGAACAGGAGATAAAGCTTAAGGCTTCTTCTGAGTGATCAGTGAATACATCAGATGGTCAGTCCGGGGCAGAGGCCCACAAGTAGTGTCCTCACGGTCACTGGACACAGGCACGTGGGCACAATCGCCAAGGCCTATTTGACATTTTGTGCAAATTGGAATGAGGCATCCCTCTCTGTGCCAGCACAGTGCAGAGCACAGCTGAGTGTCAGCCCCCTGCCCCAAGCCAGATACAGCTGTTCCAGCAGCCCCTCCCCTGGGGCAGGTGCAAAGGATGGAAGGAGACAGCCACTTGGAAAACCAAACTTAGCCTCAAAAATAAACTCCAAGATTTGCAGATAAGCTATTTCTAGCCCAGGTGCCAGAAGCGGTTGTGTGGCTAGAGTGAATGTTGTGAGCCCCCCACCCATTCCCCAAGCTACGTGGAACTGGCTTGTGTGTGTGTGTGCACACGTGCGCTCACACTGCCCCTGAATGCCTTTCCTTGAAGAAATGGGGAAGACCGCACCCCAGCCCCCAGCCATCTCAGCTCTGGGCCAGTGATCTCAGCATATTGTTCAGCAGGGAGGTCAGAGGGGTGGAGGGCAGCAGACTGGCCTGGGCAAACTGACCTTCTGGGGGCCACCCCCATCAGTCCCAGCCTTGCCCCAATCCCAACTCAGCACACAGATGCTGACCAGCCTCGTTGATGGGCCTGGGAGTGAAGGTGGCTGCCATTCCCCACCTTGGAGTTCTGAGACCCCAGGGCACTGGCCTTGAGCCTGAGGGTGGGAGGGGTCCCCAGCCCTCTGTCCTGGGAAACCTGGTGGGGCCGGGCCCAGGGCCAAGTCAGAGAAAAGCAGGAGGTTTTCTGTCCCGCTGGTTCCCTCACCAAGCTCCCAGCGAGGACTGAAGGTGACTTAAAAGGACACACGTGTAACACAGAGTAAATCAAAGGTAGGAGAGAGAACAGATGTGGGAGTCAGAAGGGGCAGGGGCACTGCTCCAGGAAGCCAGCTGTGGAAAGTGCAGCCAACGCTCCAGGTGGGGCCCAGAGTGCCTGCAGGTGGCTGCGGCACTCCCACCTGGGCCTCCCCTCGGAGTTGCCTGGAGCTGCTGGTGCTTGATATGAGACTATTTCTTGCTTACTGCTTAAAGATGGGGGCATACCCCCTGTTGCACCCTGTTCCAGGGCCTTGTGTGAATCAGTACTTTTCTCTGGCGCTTCCATCCCAAGACCCCACTGGCTACTACCACTCCCAAGCTGGTCCCTCTAGGCCCTAGCACCCGCCTTCCCATAGCCACTTGTGGACAGATTGACAGGAAAGTAAACTGTGATGGGGACAGTGTGGAGGGGGGGGCGGGCATGCTTCAGCCAGGCAGTCAAAGGAGTTAGCCAGATGGGCTTTGTCTCGTGGCAAGGAGCGTGCTGTTTTCAGGGCCTGGCCCCAGAAGTGCTGCTCTGGCAGGGTGCTCCCAGGGCCTTCATCCCCTCTCAGTGCAGGCCTTCGGAGGAGGAGGCGGAGCTGCCAGGCTGCCATGTCCCTGTCCTCAGGCAGGACGCCCTGGGGAGGTTTGTCCATCCTGACACCAAAGCCTGCTCCTGAAGGGGAAGGAAATTCCATCAGCTACCAAGGCCCTGTGCCTGTGGCTCCTGCAGGCTTTTCTTTTATCTGACCTAAATCTCCCTTGCTGCAATTTAAGCCCATTTTCCCTTGTTTTGTTTTGAGTGGAAGAGGAGAACAGCTAGTCCCCAGCTGCCTCCTTAAACAGAGGGACTGTGAAGGCCTTGGTACCTCTGGCAGCACAGAAACATCCCAGAGCCTGCCCTGTCCAGTCCCTCCCCCAGCTCCAGAGAGTAGCTCCCAGAGAATGCTGAGCCCTGGGCCCATCCCCGGGCCTTGGTAAGGTGGAGCCTCTCCTGTGGGCCTCACACTGGGGTGGCCCTGAGGATGGAGATAAACAGGGCCGGGTGGGGCCGGTGGGGCTGTGACCAGATCAGCGACCCACAGTAAAAGGTGCAAGGGTGGGTTCTGACCAGGGAGCTAGGGGAGCCTCCTGCAGCAGGGAGAGAGCCAGGTGGATTTTGGTGGGGGGGAAGAAGAGGGGTGTCCCTTCTAGCTGCCAACAGGAGGATTTGGGTCCACACCGGGTTCCACATTTGGGTTTGAAAAATTAGTTCTCTAAATTATACTCTTTACTCCAGTGTTCAAGTGAGTTTTTCTGGCTTGGCTCAGCTGATGGTGAACCAAGAATTCCACACCCTTGCACACCAGCAGGAGCACATGGGCATGGGTGTACGTGCAAGTGTACACACATGCTGAGCGGTCTCCTAAGTCTATTTTTGTGATTTTTTTCTTTTTTGTACTTCTAGGAACAAATAGCCCCACTTGTTTCTGCTAAACATTATCCATATATTGTAAGCCGTTGAAGCTAGTTGCTGGAAGAGCTGGCTTATGGTTTAAGAGAGAAAAAAAGTGTTTAATCTGATTGGAAAGCAGCAGATCGCAGCTAAGTTCTGATTTTAAAAGCTGTGACACTAAGTGTCCCTGACAGCATTCAGGCAGGGGACAATGAAGGCAAGAGAAGAATGTTTATTTTTCCTAGGCCAGTGGAATTAAAACCTTCCTCCCCTGTAGGATAAGTGACGAAATGGAATCCCTTTTTCCTAAGCGCTTATCTAACGGTAATGCTGAGATGTGAGCAAGGTCATTTGACTTTTTTTTTCCATGGTTTGGTCAAAAGTCCCCTCTATACTACTTGGCTTCAATACAAAGGAACAAAAAAAAAAAAATTGCATTGATTGGATTTAAATAATGGAATTGCCGTTAATATCTTCCATAAAAGATGATTGATTCTGACTTGTATTTATGGGAAGTTGGGGCTTGTAAAAGTAAACAGAGCAGCAGAGGTTCAATATTAATGCTGGCTATGTGCCACCCTCCCCCTCCCCACCCCGGGGGTTGGCTAAGTAGATGGGCTCCCAGCCTATAGTCCCCAAGTTATCGGGGGACATGGGAGACCACAGGAATGCAGAGTGGGGGACCAGGCCAGTTACTGGTGGGGCCAGTCTAGGGAGCCCTACCCCGCTCCACATTAGACCCAAGTGTGGAAATTACCACTCTTTACACTGAGAGGCTGTGGGCACTCAATCCCCTGGGGAGACCAGCAGCTTTCTCCTCTTCTTATACCTTCATCTTCTTTCACCTACAGAACAGAAGACCCCCTGAGGGTCCAAAAAGCCCCTTTCTCTTGCCTCACCCCTTAAGAGCCACTGCCTTGTCCTGTTTGCTCCAAGGTCTTCTGCAGGGGCTGGTGCAGGAGCAGCGCTGGAAGGCATGGGAAAGGCAGGCAGTCCCACACACGTCTGATACAGAAGGTACATTTCTGTCCTCGAAGTATGTGTAAGGACAAGATGGCACGGGAGCATGGAAGAGGACCCTGCCTTGGAAGGAGGGCGATAGAATGCATCCAGGGGTGGAAACGGTCTAGAAAGGCTATAAAGTGAGAGAGCGTAGGCATGGGGGTACTTGTAGCGCAAGAGATGCAGGTTCAAGAGACAGGCACCAGGTATTCCCCACGCAGCCGTGGAAGAAGCCAGAATCCAAGTCCTGCCTCTCTCTGAGTTGGTTGTGTCCTCTTGGGGGATCACTTGTTCTCACGCCCCTGTGACAATTCCTGTAGTCTAAGGTATCGAGGGCAGTTGGACGTGATGTTCTCTGCGGCCCTTCCTGCTCTACATCCTCACGCTGTGTCCTCTCTGCCTGGCCCACCTCACAGGCGTGGAAGAGCCCGGATGCCTGCCAGCTGCCAGTTGTGTTCGCTCCAGCCTGCTCTCACAAACAGCGATGCCCTTTCCCACTGGCGGGCGGCTGAGCACAGCTCCCCAAGGGCGCCTCGCGGGCCTGCTCATTCACGGCTTGCCGTTTAAGAGGGATTTGTGCCTGGGCCCAATGGGCCATGATTTTCATGCACCCCAAACAGCAGCTTTAGCTAATGAGGATGAGGGGCTTACACATATTTTCATTCTTTAAGGGAAAAAATCGGCTATTAATTTGTCAGAATTATTCATATTTTACTGATGATATTTTCCATGTATCTAATCAGGGAGCTCATGAATAGAAATGAAACTATTTAGATACAGGGATGGTGTACATTGTAGAGCTTGTTTTCTCAAGCTGTTTCATGATGCAGTGAATACATTTGTTTCTTCTAAAAACAGGTTTTGCCACCATCGGAAAAAAGTTTTTAAATCTTTGATTAAACAGGACCCTAGTGAGATAGGTTCAGCTGGCGTGAGTGGCGTGCGTGTTTGCACACGTGTGTCTGTATAGCCACTTGAAATGTGTGTGTTGTTTTCTTGTCTTCCTCAGGGAGACAGGAGGCTGTTTTCAGTGAGAAAAGTGAAAAACACATTTGGGTCACATCTTTAGGATGGATGGGTGGCAAAGTGAAAGTACAAATTGAAATTGGACTGAATAATATTCAAGATAATTATTTGTACAATGTAGACTTTTAAACTGCTCAAAATTCCAGAAGCACTTACCTACACTGAAAGAGGCTTAGAATCATTAAACAAAGCCAGATATTAAATATACCACTGCTATCTCTCGAAACATTAGCAAGTAATGTAAAACACATGGCATCTACTCAATGGAAAATCTGAGAATACAAATTATAATAGTTGTCTTATAAGACCTCTGGGAAGCTTGAACTAAATTGCTTAATTCCATTAATAACAAACTATTACTCCAGCTATTAAAGTAACATAAGGTAATAGAGATCATGTCGAGAGATTGCGCTGAGGCTCTTTCTTCACCTAGCACAAATTTATTCAGGGGCATTGATAGATTTTAATTGACTATGGCAACTGAATAGCAACAAAGGAAATTGAATGTCTTTTGAAAAGCTCCACATTTTATAGAAGCAAATAGCAACAGCAAAATGAGGGTTTGGGGGAGCTAGGAGGGGCGGGGAAGGACGTTGGGGAACATCTGAACCAGAAATGCTTTCCTGTGACCACAGCACAAAGCTTCCTGGGAGCAGGCACGCTGCAGGCCCAGCGTCTTTTCCAGCTCATGGGTCCAAAGTGAAAAGACAGTCCAGGCTCCCATCAGGAATGTATGACCGCGGGGCCAGCTTCCAAATCGCAGGACTGGGGGTGCCGTCCTGCCGGTGCTGGTTTCCTCCTGAGGGGAGGCAACAACTTGAGGAACCCCTTCCCTGGCTCCAAAGCTGGGGACCCCAAAGACACTTCCAGCTCCCAGCCTCAGTGGGTTCAGTGACTTGTCACCTACTTTTCTCTTGCCCTTGGCTCTCTGCCCACTGCTCAGGTCTGCAGCCTTCCCACCCCCATTGTCACCAGGCTATCTGTCTTGCATCTCACACAAGCCTGAGCTGGTTTCTGCACCAGCAACTTGGGGCTCAAACAACAGAAATGTCGTTTCTCACAGTTCTGGAGGTTGGATTCTAGGAGCAGGGTGGTGACATCGTCAGGTTCTGGGGACGGCCTTCTTCCTGGCTTGCAGACGGTCACCTTCTTGCTATGTCCTCACATGGCAGAGACAAAATGAACAAGAGGGGGAGAGTGTTCTCATGTCTCTTCTGTGTGCTGACAAATCCAACTGGATCAGTACACCTGCAGCCTGATTTAACCTTAGTTACTCCCAGAAAGTTCTAGCTCCAAGTACAGTCATATTGGGGGGATTTAAGGCTGGGGGTTAAGGCTTCAACCTAAATTTGGGGGAGACTCATTTCAGTTCATAGCAGCTGTAAAGACCTCATTTCATCTTGGGCTAATCTCTCTTTCTCCACTCACCCCTAACCCAAGAGCCTGAGTCTTTAGTGCTACCTTAGCTCCTCTATTTGAAGAAAACTGTATTTTTAAAGGAAACGGCACCCAACTTGAGAGGCTACTGGCATTCTAAGTGGTGGGGGTGCTCCGAACCCCATAACAGGCTTGCTGGTGGTTTGGGTCCAGGCCATTGCAGCACCTGGCCCAGGGCACCTGGTGATGTTACTACAGAGGGGGTTGGAGGTTTGGCTTCTGATGTCTGGGTTTTCCGGGGTTTTGGGGTATGCCCTGGACTGGAAATGACCTCACTGCAGCCTGTGGGATGCACACAATCTCTTGACCCGGCTGACAGGTGTAAGGTTCCATTGTGCTGCATCATGGAATTGGGACAGCCTCTCTCCCGCTCCGGTTGCTCCCAGCTTCTCTCCAGGACATCAGAGAGGAACTTCAGGGGCTGGCCTGCCCTGCACCCTAGCCCCTGAGCCGTGGCCCCAGCCCACACCTGGGTGTGGTGCCCAGGAACAGGCCTGGCCAGCAGCCGTGGGCACTGCTTCACTGGCGCTGGGATCGTCTAACCCCGCTGCAACCGCAGCTCACGCATGTGTTTGAAAACCTCCTTGGCAGGCAGGACCTCCTAATTTTTTCCACTTCTTGTGATTAGCGTTGCAGACTAATCCTAGCACCAGACTCAACACCAGCTGTTCTTCCCCCACTGCTTGTTTTTACTTATAAACCAAGTCCTGGAGCTGCCGCCGCGTCGGCTGGCCCTGCTCCTCCCTCAGCCCAAGCCCCGGCCCAGCGCCTCTGGCCTGACCTCAGGTGAGTCCCTTTCCCCAGCCACTGGTGTCCTGGCTGGCACTGCCTGGCCTCGAGGGCCGGTGAGGGCCACACTGGAGCTAAAGAGGCCTTTGGTTTACCTGCTCAGACAATCCGATAGCAGCTTCCCAGACCCAGACTGACCCTAGAAATTTGATCTGAGACATCAATACCAGACAGTTTTGATATCATCAGATATATTCAAAATAATGCATGCAACATTTAGATATGGTTTATCACTTGACAATAAATGCACATACATAATCCCATCTCCGAGCTTCAGAACGGGACCCCTGCCAGGCTTTTGAACTCCCAGTTCTTGCCCAATTCTTTCCAACACCGCTTAAATTCAGGAAGAGCTCCTAGGGAGGGCACCCACCTTGGCACACTCCCCCCCACTCTTTCTGCCATCTGAAAACAAGGACCCCCCGCCACCATGAGCCCACAGTTTGCAGCACCACCAGCTCCCCGAGTCAGGGGGAACCTGGCTAGAAAACCTAGCCCTTAGTGGCCTCAGCCCAACAAGAGTGGCCAGGGCTGTGCTGTGGAGTCCAGGGAAGGTGAACAGACAGAGCTGTGCCTGCTCCATGAAGTTCGCTGGCATGACCCCTCCTCCCAGTGACTTCCGCGGCAGGGCTCGGGGGAAGGTTATTTACAGAAGGCAGACGTAGGAGCTCAGGCTTTTGCATCCTTAGATGCCATCAATCTGCATTTCTATGAGATTTCTCACATATCTGGAAGGCCCTAGAAACAAATCAGGGAATATGGCATATGGGACATTTGCCCTCCAAACACAACAGCGTCAAGAAGAATTGTGCTTGTCAGAAATATCATATTCCCGTCGAAAGCACGTGAAAGCAGCTCTGCAAGTTGGGGAGCATAAGTCACAGTTATATTTGTTCTGCCGCCTTGTAGGAATCACGGTTTCTCTCAGGGTAGGAAGCCAAACCAAACAGGCGCTGGGCCCTCGTGGAATGAAGGCTCTTCTCGTCAGAGCCCCCTCCTCTGGCCCTGCTTGCCCATCTGGTACGAAATGACTCCTTCAGTCCTTACATGTCTCGAACTAGTTGGTTTCATCCTCACAACTGCAGTTTACTAGAAAAGAGGATTAAAGTAAATCACACCTCCTCCCTGTCGATCTCGCTGCAGTTTTCTGTCCAGTGCCTCTGCCTGTTGGCATCTGTTTGCATCTTTCTCTTTTCATTACCGCGTCCCTCAGTTGGTTCAAATTCCCAGACCAGAGGATCACACAGGGAGGTGATGGTTTCCTGGGGGCAGAGCAGCCCTCAGTGTTCCCAGTTGCCTACCCCAAAATGTTCTAGATACACAGGTTGGACAATGGGCCAGGCTGGTGAGGGGGGGGGGGGTGCGTAGTAGGATATCCTCCCGCCCAGAGCAGCAGACTTCTGCATCCTTAGATGCCATCGATTTGCATTTCTGTGACAGTTTCTCATGGACCCAGAATGCCCGAAAATCACATAAGAGAATGTGGCATGTGAGACAGCTGTCCCTACCCCCACTGGAGGGGACAGAAATGACCTGGACTCGCCTCTGCCCAAAGAGACCGGCCGGCAAGTACTGCAAGGGTGTTGGGGAAGGAAAACCAGAGTCAGGAAGCTTTGTTAGCCAGGAAGCTTCTTCCACTGGCTCCTAAAGCAATCAGCCTGGGAATCTAAGGCGGGAGAGGAGGCTGCACTGTGGCTGTGTGTGACATGAGAGACTGGGTAGCTGGGAGCACAGCTGGCCAGGAGTGGGGGCCTAGTCCTGTTAGCACCAGGGTCAAGGAGATCCAGCCCTATGGGTGCCATTCTGAAAAAGGTGGCCTCGTTAGGTGAGGATGGAGTAGAGCGGGTTCAGTGGGATGGGGGCCACAGGGGTACAGGATCAACTCAGGACTTCAGGCCAGAACCTGTGGGTCTTATTTATACACTGGCAGTGAAAGCCAGGCCCTGTGTTAACCCAAACTCAGATACTGGGCATGATCGTTTTGTGTTTTGTTTAATATAAAAGTCATCTTCTGATAAGCAGGGGAGGGTTTTCCAGACAATCAGGAAGCCTGGGATTTGACAGCAGTAAACCTCCTTTCTCTGAAAGGCCTTTCGAGTCTCCAGTGTGCCATCTCTGCCTCACTGCCAAATGGGTTGTGGTCAGGGGTGCCAGTGAGGTGTCCTGAAGACCAGGTGGATGAGGCAACCCAGAAGAAATGCCAAGCAGGTAGGAGATGGCAGCCTAGGGTCGCACCCTGCTGTGCAAAGCAGGAGCACCCCCCTCCGGCGGGGAGCAGAGCGTGCCCACTGGAAAGAGGAGGGCAGGGCCTGCTCTCGCCAACTCCCAGCCACACCACTGCTGTGGAGGTGCATCCACTAGGAGACTCAGAAAGGTCAGGAGTTTCCTGGCTTGGAACTGTTCTGCCTGCAGTGCAGCACTTGTGTCTGGGCAACTGAATTTTTTATTTTATTGGTATTAAAATTGTTCTACTTAACATCACCACTTTGTCTAGTAGCTACTGTCTTGGAGTCACGGCAGCGCCTGGGTGAGGTTGCCCGTGTCTCCAGAAGATCTTTCACTTTGTGCCTTTGCCTCAAAGCAGACGCATGCACAGAGCTCTGGGAGAGAAGTTACCTTATCATAGACTGGCTCACTGCTTACAGGGGTCCCCACGATGAGCACGTTTCTTTCCAAGATCTGAAGATTTGTGTTCGGAACAACCCACCAGGTTCCCCAGAGCCCTTATTCTCTTGCTGCATGCAGTGCCCTCTGCTCCATTTACCTGTGCAGGTGGTTTGGCAAATCTCAATTATTTTCATATTTCTGGCATGTTCACTGATGACAAACTTGGGCCCCCACTTTCCACTTGATTGGTATCTGCCCAGGGATCACTCTTGCCCAGGCTGATAGGGTTTTCCATAGGCCAGGAAGTGGCACAGTGAGCACTGTCCAGCTGCTCCCTTCTTGGGGTGATTGGAACGGGGAGTGAGAGGCTGGCCGCCACTGCTGATCAGAAACAGGCAGACAGGGCCAGCTGACAACATTCCCCTGAAAATGCCCGGCTCGTTTGCGTGATACCTAAATAGATACTTCTCTCCTCGATGCAGAACTGCCAGGCCCACGCGGGGGCTGTATTGTGGGTGTTTGGTGACATGCCCTGGCCCTGGGGTCTCTGATGGAGTCCTCAACCAGCAACCTCGCTCCCCACAGTTGGGCAAGGATGCTGGAGAAAGGGGGCGACTGAAGCAAGTCAGAACCAGAACTGGGCAGAACAGCCCTTTAGCCCTTTGGGAAGGAGGTGGAGGTAACACTTCATCTGTCCCTACCTTGACCAACCCCCAAGGAAGCACATCTTGGGGGACAAAGGGTTGTGTGGAATAGCACTTGAGATCCAGAATCTCCAGCTGTGATCTCTGAGCAAATAACAGCGGGATCTAGCTCAGCCCTCTCGTTGCGTGCATGATTGTCTTTTCTGCACGGACTGCTTAGGGTGCTAAAATCTAAATCTTTGGGATTCTCTGTAGAAATAGAACCCTTGTCCAGTGCTAAGAAGGGTAGAAACAGATGAGTAAGGGGCGTTTGCTTTTCCTAAGGTGGAAAGCTTCATGGTTCAAGTGCATTTGCTTTGGGTTTAGCATTGTGAATAATTTGTTTATATGAATTCTCCTTAAACCCACATATCTAGAGGCGCCTACTGTATGTCAGCTATTGTGCTGTACTACAGCAAGGGAACAGTAAATGAGGCATTTTTACCCTAAAAGAGAGTCTCTTCCGAGCACGGTCTGGGAGGAAGGAGGAAGCAGCAAGGTACTCAGACCTTGTTAAGTACAAGGAAGGGTGAAGGGTGGTATGGTCAGAGCAGACAGTGGTGTGCAGAAGGCAGGGAGTCCAGGAGGGCTTCGTGCAAGAGAGAGAAACTCGAGCTGAGCCTTGACATGAGCAGCAGACTCCAGATGTCTAGAAGGAGTGTAAGTGATAGGAAGTCACAGAGAAGGGACTTTATTATTATTTTTCCCAATTGTTTTTGATACATCAATTTGCAACCCAGCTGGTATCATTTTACTGGTTCCTGTTTGGTGGTTCTAGTAATCAGGATCAATGTTAGAAATATTCCACCCTCAAGACCTAGAGATACCCTGTGACCCTCTCTTACCCTCCCTCCAGGGCAGAAAGGTGGAGAAACAGACCGGCCTCTGATCACGGTGACATGATATTTATTTATAGTCAATCGACCGTGACACTGAAGTCACTCAACACATTTTCTCTGATTTAAAAACCTGTTTGAAGTTTGGGAAGTTGATTTCTAGGTTTATTAAAAACTGAACTATTTTGGGTTGGGAAATGTAACTATTTCCTAGAAAAGAATTTTGAAACCTGATTACTTTGCCCAACTCTTCATCTTTTCCAGGCTATTAAAAAAAAATCAGATTTCAAATCATGCACATGGTGCTTTTTTGAGTTCAGTTGACGAGGTTGCACTTTGACATGCTTTTCAAGATTTGAATATTTTTATAAATCATGATTATGCTACTGTTTAATGAGAACAAAAGTGGAAATAGCATCTGCTTGTCTGCCGCCGAGCGTCTCCCGGCCTGTGTGCTGTCTGGAAAGTTGTGGCCCAGTCTGGAGAGCTGATGAGCGTCTTGATTAGATGAAATTGCTTCCTGCCGTAGTTTGGGGGTGTCAGTGCCGTGATGAACTGGGTCATCTCAGGGATCCGGGACACCGGAGCTGCTGTAAGATTCAAAGTGGCTGCCAGTCAGACTTGAGTCTGAAACCCCCAACTCTTCCCAGCCCGGGTACAGGGAGAGGGATGGGGGTAGGGGGTGGCCTCCCTTTCTGTCCAAGTTGGGATATTGGGGCCCAGTCTTTGCTGGTTTGGTGGCCCTCTCCAGGGCTGGAATGGGAGCTGATACAAGTTAAATTGAACCTAATTAAGATGCACTGTAGTGACCGCTGCTTATGAAGAAAGAGGTGGTACAGGCATAGGCAGACACACAAAGGGTGAAAAATGAAGGCAGACATAAGGCTCAGAGGAAACAGCACCTCAGTGTGGGCATGGAAGGGAGATTCAAGTCCAAACACTTGATTCCATTGTCATTCAACCCAATTGTTGATTTTCAGGTTCAAGAGCCTATGTCAGTAACAAGTTTTTAAAACGTGGCATTCTTCATTTATTTAGTTTTAGAACTTTTTTCTTTTTTCTTTCAAAATAAGGAAACTAAATTTTATATTCATAAATGGTTACCATTTTTATCTGGTGAACTCACTGATCCAGAACACCTTGCACCACCATCCAAAAGCTCCTCCCTTAAAATATGTCTCATATGACTTCTACACACTGAGATGCATAAATGGACAGTTTGAGTGTTCTGCCTTGACCAATGCAGATGTCCGTGTAATCCACATCCCTGCCAAGAAATGAACTTTTTTGGGCTTCCCTGGTGGCACAAGGGATTAAGTCTCAACACGATCAAGCTATCACCAACCACTATGCACAAGTTAGATCCCCAGCCAGAGAGGTGACCCACATGGCTCAATACACCTCTTCTGTCTCACCTGCTGCTCCCCTTAGCATTGTGTTTTAGTAGATTTGCTTTTCTGCTCCCCACTCTGTCTGTTGTATCCTCTCACCACCCACACCTCTGGCCTACACCCCAGCTCTTGTATGCATAAATAAATAAAATCTTTTTAAAAAGAAATGAGCCTTCCCATCTCTCCCAAAAGTTCCTCATGTCTCTTCCCAGTTCACCTGTGACTCCAGAAGCATCCAATGAATGACTTGTTTTTAGCATATATTTTATTTCATGTTTCATTTTAAAACATCACCTGTATTTTGAAACTGAAAGGACCCCTTCCTGTTGGAAAGGTCTGTCCTGCCGAAGCCAGGCCTTGCTAGGGACATGCTTCCGAGGCCGCCGCGGCCCTGGTTCAGCAGGGAAGTTGTACAAAGTCTCATCACTGACACAACTCCATACCTGGAGGCACAGGCATTTGCAAGAACATTAGAAATGAGAACTGTGCATTTCTGGGATTGCTTGCACGCAATTGTGCCTGCTGAACAGGAGGACTCCAGATTAGGCGAGAGAGAGAGAGAGAGAAAGAATGAAAGAGAGAGAGAGAGAGAGGAGCCTACTCATCGGCCTGCATAATCAGCACTGAACATATTTCTGCCCCAACAAAGAACAGTGTGTTCTGAGACGCTGTGGAGCAGCTCGAAGACTCGCTGGTAGGCGGTTCTCCTGGGAAGGAGTCAGATTTTTCAGCCGCTCCCCCCCACACCTACCACCTCCTTTTTTTCCAACCCCAGACCTCCTGGCTCTTGCGGGGAGTCACTCACAGGCAGACCTGTCAGAGAATAGAGTCGGTTCTGGCCTCTGTGGTCCTTTGTCACTCTGACCCTCCCAGAATAAAGTTCCTGCAGACCCGGTTTGCAGGTGTGCTGGGTTGGCGCCTCATCTGTGTTCAGCCCTCTGGTCACTGACCTCGGGTGGAAAGCGGGCATCCAGACCACCACGATGGCCACTTTACTTGTCTCTTTAGACGCGGTGGGTAACTTGTTCCACGATTCTGGCGACCTCTCCACACTCTTACAGAGGCCATGCTGGATCCCCAACACACCACCTCCTCTGTTTCTCTTCCCATGAGTCACCAGCGAGCTTGCTGTGTGGACCGTGGACACTTCCAGGTATCACAGCCAGGCTTTGGCTTGCAAGACAAAAGTAAACAAACAGAGAGACGGAGATGTGGTCCAAGTGGCTTCCAGCCAGGCCCTCCGTGGGCCGCTCAATTGGTGCACTGGTTTGTCACTTAAGATACCACCAGGACGAAAGACTCTTTGGGGTGGCCAAGCCTGGAAAACTGATTTTTTTATTTTTGCTTTTTTTCCCCTGTTATGGCATTTCTCTCTTTAATCTTGAAAATTTAAATGAGGGGGAAGAAAATAAATAACCTAAGAATGTGTGTGCTTTGTTTGAATGTCACAGTCGTGGCCTTTGCAAAATTGCCCCAAGGTATGAGAACTGAAGATGTAAATAATTAAGGAGGGCAGGTCCACAGCAAGCAAAGGCTGATAGGAGTCACAGGGTGTTTCCTGGTGAGGGGGTCACAGGGAATGACACGTGGGGCCTGGCCCTTGTTCCACCTCTGTTGTCACACTGACCATTGACAGCCCATCCCTGGCCTGGGCTCAGTCGCCGCACCTGAGGGTTGGACTCAAAGGTGACCAGAGTCACTTCCAGCATCACCATCTACGGGTCATTAATTCCTTTGATACCCCGGTCCTTTCCGTGTTTGCCGTGATCACTGCAAATTCAGTGGTGAATGCTTAGTAGGTTACAGAGACGGACAAGGCCGTGGCAGTGAGCATTGTCTGAGCAGTGGCTTGTGGTTCGTGCAGACTCCCCCAGATGTCTAATGCAGCAGCAAAAAAGGGTGCATGGCCACAAGGCCCCTTCACTTTGATTGTAGGAACTGGCCCATCCATGCCTGGCTCCAACAGAGCCCCATGAATAAAACCAGCCCCAGCGAGAGGAGAGGGCCCTGGCCTGAGAGGCAGCAGCCGCTGGGGAGGAGGCGGAAGATGCAGACAAAATCTCCGAGCACAATACCACAGGCCTTCAGTCTTCACACACCGCCCTGCGTGTGTTGGTTTCTTTGTTTAAACAAAGAGGAGGTCGGTGCTGGAGGTCGCCCACATCACAGAGCTCTGCTGTGAGCCCGCCATCTTCCCTCCTCTGCCGGGAGCCTCTCCTGCAGCCCAGAGCTCAGCAGACTGGGAAGGCCTCAGAATGCATGCTGCACCAGCTGGCGAGGTTCCAGAGAGCAGGGTTCAGGCTGTGTTCTTCTAGATGCCCTCTTAAGACCTAGGGTCAGAGGGGCCTCCAGAGACCCTGGGAGATTTGCCGGGTGATAGCTCGGACCAGTCACGGGACTTCTTGAGAACAACCCCAGACCATAAGGGAAAGAGAATGTCATGTTCTATGTACTCCCTGTTCAGGGTCAGACAAGTTTATAGTTCAGAGTGGTTTTCATCCAAAAAGAATTTTATAAATTAATATTTGGTACTTAAAGTGACGAATGTCAGTTCCCTGGAAAATTCACTCATTCAGAAAAAGTTCGGAGAGTGAGTGCTCTGAATGCCCACCGGCCTGAGCTTTCCAGAACGGGAGCCTCTGAGCACTGACAGGAGCTGCCGCAGGTGCAGGGGTGTCTGTTCTGTGCTCCCATTGTGGGGGGTCACATTCAGGACTGGGAGTCAGGGGCAGCTCCTAAGATTTCCATCTAGGGAAGCCGGGGAGGGGGAGGACAGGGCTGGGGGCAGAGGCCCAGCCTTCCTAGAGCTGGCTTGGGGACTGAACATGGACCCTGGCTTCTGTGGCAGGTGAACGAGAGAAGGGTCAGGCACTGGTGGCACCAGAAGGGGCTGGGCCATGGGTTGCATCTGGTTCTAGTGCAGGGCTTGGACAGGGACTCAGAATCTGGCTCTGATCTCCCTCGGGGAGATGTCCTCCAGGTCTCTCAGGCTCCGGGCCAGACCCATGGTCTGAACCTTGGCCCTGGGTGACCCCCAGCTCCTACCCCCACCTCCCCTCCTCTTGTCTCCTCCAGGCAGCCAACTCAAGCCCCCAGGGTGGGCCAGGGCGACTTTGATCTGCTGACCTGCCACTAAGAGGTCTTCCTGCCTTTAATCTTCCTACAGGGAACTAACATGTGAATATCCCACTTCCCTTGTGCTAGAATGCCCAGTCTTGTTTTGTACTGGCCTTTTAGGCCACACTTGAAAATGTCTCATCTGTGGAGGTATATATATTTTTTACCACGATCTTTGCTTTCTGCTGGCAGTGGTCCTTGCAAGTGGAAAAACTGAGGCCCAGGCTTGAGGGAAGAGCTTAAGCCAAAGCCCAAGTCAGCAGAGGACTGGTCACGGTATGTTAGCCCCTGAGTTCCCAGCTCCCCAGTGACTGCTCCCCTGACATTTTGGGGTATCTCCCCGCAAGCTATGTGCCATATGTGTGGAGACTGGATGGATAGGATAACATGTGAGGTCCGCAGTGGTTGTCAGCCCAGCCCTGGAGTTTTGCTGCTCTGCTCCATTCAGAACCGGCTCTCCTGGCCATCCTCTCTCGACCCCTATGGTGGACACAGCCACCTGGGTGACTCTCGAGATGGCCAACCCACCAGCTGTGGCCTTGCTAGTGGGTCAGTCCTGTCCCTCCCCTTACCCCCACCAGGTTCCCAAATCCCAGGTCTCTCTCCCAGTCTAGGAGGTGAGTCCTCCCAAAAACCCCTAGAACCACCTTTCAAGAGCAGGTGAAAGCTCCCACTGGACCAACCTGGGTGATGGGAAGGAGCACTTTGTTGTTGTTGTTGTTGTTTTTAAAGATTTATTTACTTATGCATACAAGAGCTGGAGTATAGGCCAGAGGCGTGGGAGTGAGAGGATTCACCAGAGACAGAGTAGGGAGCAGAACAGGCAGATCAACAGAAACACATTGCTGAGGGGAGCAGCCAGAGAGGCAGGAGAGGACTGCTGCGCCATGTGGGTCCCCTCCCAGGCTGGGGGTTGAACCTGCACTGCAGCGGCTGCAGCTGCTTCACAGTGCAGCACTCAACACACTGTGCCGCCAGGGAGGCCCGGGAAGGAGCACTTTGGAGGGGATGCAGAACCCCTAGACACACATTTCTGAGTAAGCACAGCATATGGCCTGGAAGAGGCGGGTGCTTCAGTGTGTGCCTCACAAGTACCTCCCCAGCCTTTCACTGGAGGGTGGGCTTCAGAGACCACCTGAGCCAGTTTGGGAACAAACCCCAGGCCTGGAGGACCCTAAAGAGGACACTGCATCTGTCACTGCCCAACCAGGTGGCCCCGACAACGCTAATTAGGTCAGCCCCCTCCTCAGACAGCCGCCACCATGGCCATGAGCAGGCAGGGGAAGCGGCTTCATTACGGGCTACCCTGCAGCCCAAGGAGCGTTTTGTGCTGGGTCCCCGGAACCCTTTCCTCCCCCCTTGTAAGAAAATGATGAGAAAATAGGCAGACTTCCCCAGGAGCCATGGGCATCGTCCGGCCCTCTTCCTGGGGGCCTGAGGAGTCCCCTCCTGCCTTGAATGGGTCGCCTCTGTGGAAATGACGTGGCTCTCCTCTGGGAAGCCTTGCCACCCTTCCGTCTCCCGACCTCCGGCCTCACGTTTCCCAAGGACATATGGCCCTGCATTACAGTAGTGAAATCCTGCCTCCCTACTCAAACAAACCACGCTTCCGACTTGGCCTTGGAGAGATGGTCTCCGTGGGGCGCACACAGTAGGCCACTCACCCTGAAGCCTACCCAGAGTCACCGTCCCAGAGCCGAGTGTCTCTGATTAGTTTCTGTGGCTCCCCCTCCTGGTCGAGGACAAGAACTTGGTGCCCCATTTCCCCCCCTCCAGCCTGAGCGCGGGGATTCTCACTCTGGTGCAGAGATCAAGAGAATGTTTAAAGGCGATTCACCAAGGGCCACACCAGAGTCCAGGGGGGATTTGGGGAAGAGGAAATGCTGAGTTTATGCAGCAGAAACTTCCACACTCAAATCCTTTCATCAATTTGTATAATACAGAAAACCCATGACCATAGCTGCAGGGGTGCACGCCAGGGTTCTGAGCAGAGCCTCCGCGTGGGGCTGCATGGCTACACCAGCTGTCTGGCTCGTGCTCACGCTGCCGTGCACGTGGGCTGTCTCCTGGTTTGGCGACCCACACCTGGGGGCACCATGCACATCAGGAAAGCAGTCACAACCCATGGGACAGTTAAAGTGAGCAGAGGACCCAGGAGAGGCTCCCCTGCAGAGCCCTGTCTGTGTGTACTGACCCGAGGATAACAGGATTCCACAGTCCTAGCTCCACCTCACGCTGGCTGGTGCAGCCCCATCTGCTGCAGTGTGGCAGCTGGACACAGGGCCTCAACCACGGCCACAGCAGCAACAACTCGATGTGGGGCTCTGATGTCTCCAGGGACTTAGCTTCCTGACTTGGTAGAGCCTCTGGGGAAAGGTGACATACTTTAGTCTACATTCTTAGCATCCGGCTTCACCCATCTCTTGACTCGAGACACCCAGACGGAGGAGCAGGACGGACATACATTGATCGGAGGGCCCGCCTCGCTCAGTCCTGGACTTCAGAAAGTCATCAGGGGCACCTTTGCTCCTGCAGTGCTGTCTGTCCATCTGCCAGCCAGGACCTTGGGCTCCCCACTCTAGATTTCCCAGCAGAGGTCTGGACTGAGGTCCCCATGGCCTGATGCTCACGACAGACTGGGAAGGAATGCCCAGGGGGCCTGTGTGACCGGCCATCTGTCCCGGCCCTATTGCCACATAACAAACCACCCCAGCAACCATGTTGTCTCGCTCATAGTGTCTATGGGTCGGAGCTCCAGACAGAGCACAGGAGGGAGCTGGTCCCCACGATGTCCTGCACCTCGGCGGGCATACTCACAGGCTGGGTCACTCAACGGCAGGTTGTATATCCACAGGCATCTTCTGTGGCCAGCTGGTGTGAGTGCGGGTTGCTGGCAGGATGCTAGTATGCACCAGAACACCTATGAGTGTGCTCCCCCCGAGCCTGGCCTCTCAGAGTCCATGACCTCAAGGCGGGCAGATTTCTTCCACGGATGCCCAGGAGCTGGACTGGGAGTGGAGCTGCGGGTGGCTGAGGGGGGTTGCCCAGCTAACAGGTAGAAGCCACCTCACCTTTGATAACTTAGCCTCAGCAGGGTCGCCTGTGACTTCAGGGAGACCCCAAATCCACCTGCATTCAAGAGGAGGAAAATTAGACTCCACCTCTTGATGCAGGAGGGGTGAGCTTCTAGAAGAGCATGAGCTGAAAGTCACTGTCGGACTCTCCGCCTTGCAGATAAAAGCCCCAAGCCTTGACCTGGAGCCTTGTGAGGCTGTGCTGAGCAGACTGCTCGGCCTGACGGCATGTGGGATTCTTACCTGGCTCCCATGGCCCATGGACGTGGCACCAGCCAGTCAGTAAGCCCGTTCCCAGTGAGGGGGACTTTGTGGGCACATTTAATCAAGCCCAGCAAGAGGGAGCTTCGGAGTCGCCATGAAAGCACAGACTCCACTAGACTGCTGGGTTCTCTGCTGACTCTGCCACTTACTGTGTGACCTTGAGCGAGTGACTTAAGCTCTCTGTGCCTCTGTTCCTTCCTGTGTAAAATAGGGATGATGAAAACAGTACCCTGCATTCGCTCAGACTGCCATAGCAAAACACCACAAACTGGAGGGCTTAAGCGACAGAAGTGTAGCCTCTGACAGTCTGAAGGCTGGAAGCCCAAGGCGGGGGCCCAGTGTGGTCAGGTCTGGGGTGGGCTCTCTTCCTGCTTGCAGGCAGAGGCCTCCTCCCTGTGTCTGCACACGATCAGGAAACCAAGCCACATGACGTCGCTTCTTCTAAAGGCTCCAAATTACCTGCCGACTAGGCCTCACCTCCCACTACTGTCATATGGGGTTATACTTCCACCTGGAATGGGGCTGTGGGGGGGCCAGTTCATTCCATGGCACCTGCCTATGGGGCTCCATGAGGGTGTACTGAGTGCTATTTAGGACAGACCTACCCCGGTGCTTGGGAACCCCCATTAAAAACCAAAGGAAAAGACCATAGAGCCCAGAGCAGGAGGCGGCTGCTCAGGTGGTCCTGGGGGACGCAGCTGATGGAGTGAGCCCTCCAGGGGGTCGTTTCTGCCCCTGCATTGTGAGCTCTCCTGTCTGGAGTAAGGAAGGAGAGCAAGGAGCACCGTGGGGCCTGAGCTGACAAGTGCCGGGACTTGGTCGGGGTTGTGTGATTTCACTCCCCTCATCTTAGCTTTGTGCGTGTGGCTTTTCTAAGTTCATAACTTATTCTCCTCCATGGATTTGGGAGAGTGGGAGAGAGCAGCCGAAGATGTCTTTAATTAAATATTGCCACTCCCTCCTCCTTAAGGTCATTTACAGTCAATAAGGGGGAGGAGAAATCTCTCTTTAGAAAGCCTTTCAAATGAAAAAAAAAAAAAAAAAAAAGAACTACCAAATGCAGAAATGTTCTTATCCAGCCCCCTTTCTTCCTCTGGTTGTGATTTAATATGTGCACTGTGCTGTATAGAAGTAAAAAGCAGCTTCAGAAGAAGTCTCAGCCTAAGAACCTTACAGTATTAAAATTGGAGTAATCCCGCACAAGAGAAAAATACAGTAGAGCCTGAGCTTGGCCCCTGCAAACCCATGTGCCCTGGCCCTGTGACCGGGAGCCTCCGGCATCCCCTAGAGAGGCTGCGGGAGACTCTTTTGACAGCTGGATTTTATTAATTGTTTTTTTCATTACTCCTGATGGGCCTGGCAATGAACTCTTATCAGTGTATTGTGGTGAGTACAAGTCAATTAATTTCTTTTAAATAACTTCAACTGAAATCCTATTTGATTTATATTCCAAAAATGATTTCCATTCCATTCCTTCCTTCCTGAGATTATAGTCCTGGCTGAGTTAATCAGAGGGGCTGTAGTCACCCATACCCCCAGGGAGAAAACAGGATCAAGGAGAGAAGGAATTGAGAAGAGGGTGGAGCTGAGAGCTTTCTAAAGACCCTTTATCCAGCATCAGCCATGTGCTGGGCGACCCGGGAAGGTGGCTCAGTCTGGCCTGCAGAAAGCCTCATTTCTAGCCCTGGTGAGGTGGTGAATTGAGAGATACCCAGTGTCCAGAAGATGCAAGGTCCCCAGTAGGAAGTGTGGCCAGCAGTGACTGTGGCAGCCCAATTGGGACTTAGTAGCCAGGGGGTGGTGTCCCAGGAGCTCCTCCTGAGCTCAGCCCTGGCTTAGAACACCTCTAGGACCTTTGTGCTGGAAGCCATCCCAGGCGGCACAGGTTCACTGTCAATTCAGGAAGATGGGGAAAGGAATCTTGGAGCCCTGGATAGATTTTACCGGCCTTTAATGCTGACGCAGGGGGCCAGGTACATAGGCACGCCAGCAGGGAGGCTGGCAGGCGGGTGGCAGGCGAACTGGAAGGCTGGCAGCAAACAAGCCTCCCAGTCCCCAAGATCCTTTCTCTCCCCGCCCTCCCGCCCCCGCCCCAGCGTTCTCTCTCGGTCTCCCTCTCCCATGTCATCTTATCATGTCTCAGACCACGTAATGTTCTCTCCTGGGAATCTGCACTTCTAGGCATTCATGTGCTCCGTGTTGACGCCTCTCGGCCAGGTGTCTGAAATGGCAGGCATTCATGCCCTATGCTCGTGCTCCCAAGTGCTTTTTGCAGCGGCACCTTATCACATGTGGGCGAAGAAACCAAGGCGGAAAACAAGACCCTAGGTGCAGCCATAGAGGCCAGTGAGGGGAGGGCAGAAAAACCCTGAGCCACTCCATTTTCCATACACGTGGGACACTCCAGCACCGTGGGGGCCGTGACAGAGGGCTGTCCCCATGAGCAAGGCTCCAACAGGCTCTGCTGGGTGTCGTCCATTTCCCTTACAGAGGCAGGCACAGATAGAGGTACCTGCTTCTTTAGAGTATAACCCCCGGGCCGTTGTCACCAGCCAGGCCTTCCAGGTGACAATGCTGGGCTTATCTGGGAGGCGAGGAGCACAGCTATGCCCTCTACCAGAGGAGGCAGCATCCAGCCCTAAGCCACCCAGCCCCAGCAGAGCTTTGTGAGCTGGTGACAGTTTGTGACTGAGAGGTTGGGGCCTCGGGGTGGGGGGTGCATGTGGTGGGGGTGACTCCTGCCCGCGGGGAAAGGGCTGTGACTGAATCCCAAGGCTAGACAGGCCTGGGGCTGGTGAGAGACGCCTTCTCCAGTCATCTCTGGCCCCAGCACCAGGTGGCCAAGTCCGGCCAGGCAGGTGCCAGGCAACGGCAGGTCACTGCCCAGGGTTAGGAACAGCTAGTGAAGAATTCAGAACAGCTTAAAAGTTTGGCCAAAATGAGTTTGGACTAAATTGTATTTGCAAGCTCCCTGCTGTGGGTGCTGTGTTAGTTTGCTAGGCTGCACAGGCTGGGGCTTAAACAAGGGCAAGTTACTGTCTCTGTCCTGCCATCTGGAAGTGCACAGAGAAGGTGACAGAGATGCAGGGCTGGCTCCTTCTGAGGACTGCAGGGGCTAGGAATGCTCCAGGCCTCTCTCCTTGTGTCTTCAATGGTCTTTCCTCCATATCTGTGTCCAGATTTCCTCTTCTTATAGGAGACCAGTCACATTGGCTTAGGGCCCACCCTAGTCACCTCATTTTAACCTAATTACTTTAAAGGGCCTCTCTCTTAATAGGGTGTATTTATATTCTGAGGCTCTGGGAGTTAGGATTTCAGTATGTCTGGGGGAAGAGGGGTAAGAAGGGAGTGAGGGTGAGAGGGAGGCAGTTGAGAGGGGAGAGGAGAAGGGAAACACACAATTTAACCCATATGGATGGGTTAAATTGGAGGAGACAACTGACCATCATTTCCCAAAAAATAGGTCTCAGACATGGAAACATCTAGGGCATTTGAAGTAATGAACTCCTAACTCATACCCAGCCCACTGGATTAAAATCTCTAGCAATGGGACTCAGATTTGGCATTTAAATCAACTCCAGGTGATTCTGGTCACTGTTGTGTATGTATTAGGGGGTGGGGGACTTGGGGGAGCACAGCTCCACCTTCAAGGAACTCCCTAGCTGAGGAAACAAGAGCCCCAGGAGACAACGAGAGAAAACATAATGCAGGGTATAATTGAGTGAGCAATTGAACAGCCCAGCAAAGTGGCTTGGCTCCTTGGGGGAGGACGCCGCTTCCCGAAAGGCGCTGTTTCTCATCTTCCTCTGCGCAGTACGGACTGAGGGGCGAGCATCTGGCATCTGTAAGGGGGTGCTGGAGATGTGAGGGTCTGCATGAAACTTATCTACCTGTTAAGGTGTCTTTTGGGCCGTGTACCTCTGTTGTCTATATCAAAAAGCAAATTTTGTTTTTTTCTGGAATTCCTGCTTGCTGTCTTCAGACATGCTACCATGCCTGGCATAGCAACGCTCAGCTAAGGTCTGCCAGTGCCAGGGGTTGGGGCATTCTGCATGGTTTGCGTCTGGGTGGCTTTATCGCGGAGGTGGGAGGGGGCTGTCTGGCGGAAGATCCAGCCGAGAACAACAGGACGGGCTTGGGGACTGTCGGACACTTAGGCCTCCTGCAGGCTGGTGTTGACGGTTCTAAGTGGCATTTGTCCCATTGTCTCGATACGTGCATTGATCCTGGCCGGCGGAGACCTGACATGACACCCACACAAGGGAATGTCAGTCTCCGGGGTGGCAAAGAAGGTGCGTGGGAACGGTAGAACCCGCAGTGAATCCTGTGCACTTTGTAACTGTGCTCACGCTTGCTTGCCGGCTGACCTGGGCAGTTACTCGTCTTCTCTGTGCCTCAGTTTCCTAATCTATAACATAGGCAGAAAAATAATACTCTGGCATAGTATGTAAGCATGAAATAAGTGAATTGTGAAAAGACTTTAGCGTCTGGAATATAGGTATGCAATAAGTGTTAGCAATCAATATATTTTTTCCACATGAGTGAGTGATGTTCCGAGAATTTACTTCAAACAAGATATCATGACCGTTCTCTGAGGACTGGGTAGTCGTAACAAAGCCATTTTCCATATCACGATCTGTATAGCTCAGTGATTTCTCTGCTCGCTGCTCTAAACTCAGGGAGAGCGCTTTGCCTCCAGACTGGCAGGCTGAAATGAAGTAACTGTCAGAGCTGAGCCACCTCTGCCTGCACAGGGCAGATCTGTATGTGTGCACGGGTGCACTTGCATGTGTGTGCACATGTATGTGTGCCTACATGCCCATCAATATCTAGGGACTTGCATGTTGGTTAAATCTTCCAGATCCTGGAGACTGCAGGAACAAACAGATCACTTGGGTGACGTTATGGCTCATGCAGCAAGGGCTCTGCTTCCTGTGAGGCCGTGTCTCTGACACACACAATTCCCTCTTCCCCTGCCTCTGAGAGCTAAGTCCCCACGCTCAGACCGCAGGGAGGTCCGCCGGCACCCGCGGGGGGTCCACACGTGATGGTCCCCAGGCAGGGAGAGGAGCACACCTCTCAAAGCTTCCCACTATCACATTCTCATGGAGCAAGTGCCTCCCTGTGCCTGGACTTTTAAAGTTATGGTGAAGTATTAAATTCAAGGAGAGGGGGGAAAGTTAGAGGCAGAACTTGCCGACTTCTATTTAAGAATTTTCTAATCCTGCTTTTTGGCTAATGCAGAAACTCAAGAGAGACGATTAGTAAAAGCAGAGATCTCTGGCTAAAGAGTGCCCTCCTTCAGGAGCCCCTGAAACCCTCACAGGGAGTGGCGGGGTGTTGCCCAAGCCGTTTGGAAAGCCTTGCTCCTACCTGGGCCCCCCTCTTTGCCTTCTGTTCTTGAGCATCCACAGCACTGCCCCAACAGCTGGACAGACAAGATAGGGCTCAGGTGAGGCAGGATCTCTCTTGCCAGAACTGGGCAGGTTTCCTCTAGGAAATCACCCGCAGACCTCTTGGTGCACATTCGCTGTTTGAACTTAACCTTCTGCTTTCCCTAGTATCTGAATGCCAGCGCTACCCAGGGCCTGCGCGGGCATGCTGAACAGCTTGACGTGTTAATCCAGACTGTCGCTCGGCCCACTCTGGTTACCAGCCTCCTCCTCCTCCCTCCCACATCATTCAGGGGACAGGAGGACAGTGGGAGGGATCGGAAGTGCTGGGCATTAGGAAGTGAGAATGAGCCACCTGCAGCAGCTTTGGCAGGGAGCCCCCAAAGACTTGGTCTTTGACTTTCACACCCGTCGGCAGCCACCCCAATTTTTCTATTATTATTATTATTTTAACACCCCAATGGCCTTATTTTTAAAATCTGCTGCGCTTGAGCAATTTTTTTCTGACGTCAGCTGGCTGCCGGCAACTGCTTGAAAACAAGAATAACCAAATCTTCTAAGGAGTTATGCTGAACCTGCTTCAAACGCAATAAATCACAAAAACCATTGTTTACGATAAGTGGTATCTGATTGCTGTTAGAACCTGTGTTTATTGCTTTTGTGCATTATGGGCTCTTGTAATTTGGACAGCCAGAAATCGTATTCCTTTATGCAGCGCGTAGGAAGGGTTTGTAAGGAGGGAGGCATCTGTAATTATGCTGCCAGGGAGTGGGGTTGTGGAGCCCCTGAAGAGCATGAAATGCAATCCTCGGGTTTTCATCGGGCTTCCCACTTTTCCAGTTCTTGGAACCCTTCAAGTGCCTTCAGAGACCTGGACAGGGCAAAATAGCAGTAAGGGCCTTGGAGCCAGGGCACCCCAGATCAGAGAGCCCTTAAGGGGCTCTGGGAATGGGGTGTGGTGTGGGTAGGCATTGCAATCTCCAGGAAGCTAACCAGATGGTTCTCCCTGGAAACTGCCTTTGATGCTCCTGCAGGCTCTTCCCTCTGTCTCTCCCACCCTGACTAGTGCCCACTTGGCGTTGTCACTGGGGGCTGACAGCAGGGGTCCAAGGAACCCCCTGGCTTCATCCCTGGCCCCTCTGTCTGCAAAATTGGAGAAGCAGCTACGTGGCCACGGAGCCTGATCTCAATGCATTGGATGCACAGCCAGTCACGCTGTGAATCGTTGATGTCCCTTGATTTTTTTGAAGCACTGTTGGAAGGAGGGGCCGTGTCTGGGAAACGGTGAGCTCTCATTCCCAAACATCTGGACTCAGGGAAAAGGGTTGTGTTTCTTTTTCACTAAAATCAAAGGAGCTCCATCTGTTCCACTGCACTTGTTGGCTCCGCCACCTGGAGGGCTCCTTCCTGCCCATTCACCTGGGAAGAACCCGCCCACTTTCATGTTCCTCTCCTCCCCCCAGGCCTCCTACAGCATTCCCACTCTCTGTAGAATTTACCGCCATCCATCCAGTCTCCCAAGTCTAAAACCTGGGGCTCTCCTGGACACTTCTCTTACCCTCCAAGCTAGGGCTAGCTCCACACAGACAAGCCACACATGAGGAACTAACAGCCAGTCAAATACCAAATCTTACCAAAATCACCCCCTCCCCGGCTTTCTCCATCAATCACTCCCCAGCTGGGATCAGGGGACCGTTCTCTACAAGACCGTCTGAACTGTCTATTCAGGCTGGTCCAGAACCCCCCACGCTCTGGCACCTGGTGTTAAGGTCATTTCTTGTCTCCCCACTTTTTTGCTACATTTGTCCCCAGGCGCCTCAGTTTCTGAACTCATCACACAGTCTCCTGCCTGGGTTTTCACTGCTCAGGCAGTTTTCTCTGCCCAGAAGATGGTCCTTCTCCCTTTCTCCACTCAACTTACACCCCGTGGGAGGTGATTCAGGCACTATCTCCTCCAGAACACCCTTTTCAGCTGGGCCTTAGGGCCTGGGGCAGGGAGGGGCCAGCTCTGTGCCCACATACCCTGTACTCTTCACTGTGGTAACTATCACAATGATAATGAGCTACAGCTGTCTGTCTTTAAAGGTAGCAATGCTGTGTGGTCTGTCTCCATATCCACATGCCCAGCACAGTGCCGGTCCCACAGAAGGGACTCCTTAGAGGAGGTCCTACATTGCCCTCACGCTAATGCACCAATAGCACATGGAGGCAGGGAGTTCTTTTAAGTTGGCAATTACACATGAGTGTGTGATAGAGCCAAGTCTTAGACTGCTCCCCAAGAAATTCACACTCTGCACCCTTCTGGAAAAGGCCCTCACTCAGGTCAAGCATCAATCAGCCTCTCTTCCCCGAGGATGAGCACTCACTGAGGCGAGGACTCACCTGAAGAGCTCCAGCCTGAATCTCATCTGTGCACAGGGGTGTGCCTCAGTTGGGGGGTGCATGGGGGAGCGGCACAGAGCCTGGTGACTGACATTATGCCCACATGGGTGGAATCTCAAAGCATGCTTTTTTCAGGAGATAAGTGATCAGGTGCAGCTCAGATGTGTTCTGGTCTGATTGCCCACATGGACACCTAGCTGGATGACATGGTTCCTGTGGCCCCACATGCCCAGGTGGGCTCCCTGAGGCTCCTGAACTCAAACTTTGAATCACTTAGCCTCCTCCTACCTGCCCAGCCTGGTCATCAGAATAGTACAAAAGTGGGGAGAAAAACAAAGCTTGGGCCACACTTCCAGAAGACCCTCACTTCTAGGGCTAGGGGCCCCTCCTGGACAAGGTCTGGAGGAGCAGCTGGCCAGACAGCACCCTGAGCACAGCCCAGCAGTTATGCTTCTCCCTCCCAGATAAGCTGATTTTAACAAGCCTCCCCTCAATTCACACACACACACACACACACACATACACACAGGCACACAATACATTGGCCAACTTCACTGCCAGCACCAAGAAGGGCCCATTCCCTTCTAATCCTCCTCTGCCAAGGCCCCTTTGGGGAAATGCACATAATCTGGGCTCTTGTGTCATAGGTCAACAAGCTAGGTTATGAGGGTGCCGACCTCTGCGGTCTAGCAGGGCGGGCCCATGACCATGGATGGCTTTGCCTCTACAGGGAAGTACAAGCCAAGTTACAAACAGCTGACATCTTGGCAGACTTTTGGAATTCGAGCTGCTCATAAGCAAGGGCCTGGGAAGTAGACCTGCAGGCCAAATAAGCCAATCAGCAAATCCATTGGGACCTGGCCCAGGCCTGATCAGGGTCCTGGAGAGGCTGAGTGAGAACTGGTGAGCAGATGCCCTGCACCCAAAGCCCTGAGGGTCTAATCTGGGGTGTGCAGCAGTGGGCTGGGGGAGCGGCCCACTTCCACATTCCACACTGATGGCTCTGAACAAGGAGGGGATGGGGGTCTTAGGGAAAGGGAGCAGAAAAGCGTGGGGTGAGCAGGGACTGGCCCGCCCAGTCAAGGTCAAGGCTGCACAGGCTGCCATGACCCAGAGAGGGCCAGCTGGTCCCTCGGTCCAGCACTTCTGGAGCTGAAGCCCAGGGTCCGGCAGGAGGGGCATGCACCTCCCTGTGCTGTCCTCCCTCGCCCGCATGCAAGGGCCAGGCCGGCAGTAGCCTTTCTCAGTCACTTCCTTCTGGGTCTGCCATCTGCTGACTTCTTTTTATTTTTTAAACTTAGAAATACAAGCAATTGGTCAGAAATTTTTAAAAGAGCCCAACTAACATGAAAGTTGAAATTATCCATCCTTGCAACTTCTCCAGTTTCTTCAGTCTCTGCAGAGTGGATATGAAACTCTCGTGCTTTCTGTTTCCCTTCCATGGACTTCACGCCCATGTCTGTGTGTCCAGAGTCCACAGCACGTGGTGGCCTCCAGGGGCCCCAGAGCTAGGCGTGCTCACAGCATCCACCCTAGAAAAGTGTGTTAGTACATCTGTCCTCAGAGTTCTTGGTTCTCCTTTTTTGAGCCTAGTAAGGTTAAAGGTGTGGAAGGCATGTGTTTTCCTCAAACTGTAATTTATGTTCAGATCTAGCATCTGCCCATCAGCCATTACATGGACAAGTGATTCTCCACCTCTGTGCCTCAGTCATTTCATCTCTAAAATGGGCATGATAAGACTATCTGCACCAGAGGGTTCTTACGCAGCATCAATGCAAGAATGTGTGGTTCATAGTAAGTACTCAGTAAAAAGTAGTAATTCCAGTAAATGCCACTATAGTAACAACTATTATTAATTGTTATTTTGAACTGGGGCTTACTTCCCCAGCCTACCTCCAGTTTTCCGGAGCATTCAATTAGCTGGCCAGGTCGCAGCCTTAAACCAGAACCTCCCTCACTGAAGGTCTGGAATGGAGTAGGCCTAACTGATGGCTTGTGATGTCTTTTCTCACATTCCCCTGACCCTTTAAGCTTTGCGCAGGATTCTCGGGGAGTTTTCTCTACAACTCATATTTCATACCTGGTAGATTCCTGAGAGAGTGATGGTCTTCTGGGAAGGAATGAGCCCTAAGCTACCCCATCGGGGGTCGGGGAGACATTTCCATCCCCTAAGGGATGCTCTCTACACCCTCAAGCCGTGGCACCACTCTATCTACTGGTCCCCACTTTCCTGACTTGGACTGGTGCTTCTGCTATTTCCTTGGCTGGAATAGCCAACTCCAGAAATTCCACCACAGCCCAGGCAAACACTGTGTCCACTGAGAAGCCTCCATGCATTTCCTCCATCTTGATGTGGGCTCCCCCAGGGCTCTACCTCGTGGGGTGCACCAGCACCTTCTTGGTGTGCTGTCTCCCACCTCTACAGGCATGGGGTATAGGACCTCAGTTCCATCTGTGCAGAAAGGATTGGGGGAATATGAGCCTGCAGAATCCTCTGAGTGCAGCTGTCTGAGATTCAGATACCACCTAAAACAAAAAGAAAGCCCAGGTGGACAGAGAATGCTGTGTTTGCTTGGAATGCAAGGAATAGACTCACTGGGATTTCACCCCAGATGGAGGTCAAGGAACATCCTGTTCTGCAGATGCTAAAACAGTAAGCTCCCAAGAACGACCCCCTGGAGGGGATTAGCTGTAATGGTTAATTCCACAACTACATATCCCAACAGTTTGGGTGGAAACAAACCCCTGTATGGTAACAGATAAAAGTTTGCCCATACCTAAGGTCCTTTTCTCCTGCCTTTCTTCTTAGGACAACACAAATCCTCATTATAGATATTTCTGTATGTTAGCAAAAGGAACTATACTCAGAGTAATGAGATCCCCGAATAAAGTTCAGTTCATTTTCATCTCTCTTTCCTCCCCGAATATTATTGCTGGAAATGTTACATTATCATAAACCAGAGTTCAGGCTGCATGTAGGGTTTTAACAATTGTCATTTTTCCCTGGATACAAATTCTGATTAGTGCCCACATTTTACAAAGACCCCTTTTCCTCACTCTAGTGTTTCCTTTGTAGGTATTTTTCTTGGCTGGATGCACAATTTGGATGACAGGAATTAAGGGAGTTGTGATAGAATGTTCCAATGTCCTCTATTCCTCTTCCCTGCCAGCCCTTTGGGGGAGCCTGGGCTAGTGGGGGGTGTAGTGGTTAATGTGAGAGGGGGCTGATGCAGGGGGTTCACCCAGAAGACCCTCCTTTTGACAATTCGGAATGAACCTTCCTGGCCAGGTCCTACCTGCACAAGGAATGGACGGGGCTTCTACCTCGCACCCTGGAGGGGGGTTCACATAGTTAATGGTGAACTTGTCCCCCTTGCCAAGTCTCAAACCACTGGCAGGACTGATACTTAACTTTACAAGGGGCTTGTAGAGTCCAGAGCCTTCTTGCACTTTTGCAAGTTTGACTGGCCATCCAAGTGGGGTGGCAGGCCTTCCTTCTGGCTGCCCCAAAGGAATCAAGACCCTAGAACACAAGATGAGAAACCCAAGAGCCGGCCCTAGGGCAGGGTTTCTCCTCCAGCCAAGCCTGACCCCGTAATTCTGACCCCTGGCCCAATGCTGGCTTCTCTAGATGACGCCATCCACTACCTCCACCCTGCAAAAGTCCAAGATGTGAGGGCTTGTTGGATGGGCTGGGCTCTGTCATTGCTCTGAGCACAGTCCCAGAGGGCTGACCCCAGGGGCAGGTGTCAGCTGTCTCTGTGGAGCCCAGCATTAAAAACCTGTGCACCTGCCACTCAGAGATGTTATGGTGGGGAGGGTAAATATCTTCCAGAATCTGGCTCCTGAGAGGGAAGACAGAGGCATGCAGGGTGCCTGGCATTCTGCTTCCACTGAGTCCTCTCCCAACCCCAGTTTGCCCTGCATTTTGTTCAGTAAACTCCAAACTCAGAAAGCTTTTGCCTCCGGGACTCCAGTGGATAACAGCAGGGTGCGCCAGGGGCCGAGGCGCACATTCCCCAGGGAAAGTAAAGGGGTGCATAGGTATTCTCCAGGATGAGTTCGCCAATCCTTTTTATGACTCCTCCGTTCTAAAGCAAAGGACAAAAACGCTAAGCTATGGTTCTTGCCAGTGAGATAAGGAAAACCAGTGAAGGCAGGACTCTCATTAAGAAAATCCTAAAATTTTAGTCTTATCACCTCTGCAACATTATAAGTCAGTATGTTAATTCTAATGTCCCTCTGCTCTCCCACCCCTGAAACCCTGTTCAGCTAAGCTGGGAGGATGGACTTGCCACCCCTGCTACTGCCGAAGTTCTGTCTGGTCTCCCCTAGTCTGGGCATTATGGAGTGAATGTCCAGGTTGAGTGGACAGAGCTTTGTTCCCTCATGCCTCCAGCGGCCTCATGGTTATTCATCTCAACAAGCATTGACTGAACACCTACTGTGCTTACAGTTACCTACTGTGCACTGTGTGCAGGTGGTGGGAACCATGAAATGTCAGCACCTCGCTGAGTTTATCTCTCTGGCAGAACCAATGGGCTGGGCAGGGCGCAGTGATTTATAGGCCAGGCCTGCCAGTCGACCTTGTCCCCAGCAAAGACTCATTTCAACAGGCTTCTTGTCCTGGTGATTATTTGCTGTTTGTACTGCTTGGACTTGGCAACAAGTCTGCAATTCCTGTTAGCAAAGAGGAAGCAGGGAACCTTGAAGTAAGTACTTGTAAAGAGGATTCATAGAAGGCTGCACCTCTTTCAGGAGCCTGCCGCGCGCCTTCAACCCAGCTCTGTGATGACAATGAACTTTCCTACTCTCACACTTCACTCTTCCACATTCCTTCCCCATCTGGCTTTCTTTTTCTCCCACGGCACCTTGGCACCTCCGTAAGGCAGGTGCATTGCTCAGCGCCGTGCTGGGGAGTGGCAAAGCCTGCTCCACCCGGTGCCCGGTTCCTCATCTGCATCTCTTTCCACGCCACCAAACCCAGAGCTGGCCAGGAGGGAAGCAGGCCTGGGTTTCCGCGGGCCTGGCCGGACTCAGGGGCAGAAACACTCCTGCGGAGGTCCGGGGAAGATCTGGAGGTGCCGCGCACCCACACACGCTGGAGGCGCCGCGGGGAGACGCTGGGCGAAGCTGCGGAGTCACAGAGATCGACGCTCACGGCTCACGGCTCACGGGTGGGTGGCTGGCGCGTGCTCTGGCGGCCGCTGCTGGCTGCTGGGGGCTGGCATCGCATTTCAGCAACATGATCTGGGTGCAGAGCGAGGGAGTGAGGTCCTTGTGGTCGTTGGCCCAGGAGGGGCTGGGCGGCTGGTGGCCCCCAGTCAGGAATCCAGTTCTCTGTTCTCTCTGTGGCCTTTTCAGCCTTTCAGCACAGCTAGTGCGTGTGGCCCGACAAATGAGAAAACCGTGTTTAAAAGTCAGTTTCTGAAGGACTTCGCAGTGGGGAGACACATTTGGTGTGGAAAGTTCCAGAAAAACAAAAACCTCCAGTTTCCTTGCCTCTTAGCAGAAGACTCCGTAAGGCCTTTTCCAAGGGGGTGGGGTGGGGGGGAGGTGAGCTATATTTGCTGGGGATCTTATTTGAAAATAATTTCATTGGCATTTTTTTTAGTGAAAACTTCCCAGACTTTGGTCATCTGGTAACTGGGTGATGATCCAAAATGTGCTGCCTTTCTGGCCATTAAGAACACATGCCGTTCATGAGTGGGATCTGTTTTTAAAGCTTTCCCCTGAGCCAGCAGAGAGCCCTAGGTATAGTGGCAGTGCCCGTCCATGGGAGGGAGGCCCAAGGCGCCACTTCAAGGTGCTGGCAGCTCATTTCCCGTCTAGACATGGAGGAGGGAGGAGAAACTGGAGGAGCCTGG
This sequence comes from Galemys pyrenaicus, assembly GCA_019455555.1. Classification (NCBI taxonomy): domain Eukaryota; kingdom Metazoa; phylum Chordata; class Mammalia; order Eulipotyphla; family Talpidae; genus Galemys; species Galemys pyrenaicus. The sequence goes on from JAGFMF010011433.1 coordinate 445,721, forward strand.
GGCTCAGAGAGCTGGAGGCCAGGCCAGGCCTGAGAGAAAAGTCCCTCCTTTGTTCCCGTGCCCACTGCTTGTCCCTAGCCCAGCCCCACAGGAGGGCAGAGGAGACGTCTGGGGCTCGGCCCGGAGAATTCCTTTCTTTTTGTCTCGCTCCCTCCTACGCCATGTGGCTTCAGATCGTGACATTTCTGTTCAATGCTGTCAGTGCCTTGGTGTGAGGAGAATGTCTGTGTACCCGGGTCCCTTGGCCAAGAAGAGGTGGTGCCCGGAGCCTGCTGGCATCTGCCCTGCCCTGTCTCTCTCCCTCTCCCACATGACCGGTGGACAAGGAACAGTTCCTTCCGGCCAGGCAGTGGGGCAGAGCGAAGCAGGGGGTGATGTGGGGCAGGCCCTGGACCCCAGTCCTTAGCCGGCATGTCTGGCCAGCCAGCGAGTCTCCGCTTCAGGCCTGCCCAGGAAGGGTAGGTCCGGAGCCAGCTGTGGTTGCCTCATGTCTCCTAAACTTAACAAGCAAAAAATCGGGATCCCTGGCCCTGGCCCTTCCCTGGGGGGAGCCTGCAGAGCCAGGGCCCACCAGCTATTTTTAGAAAGCTATCAGGTGCGCAGGACACTCAGTTGCCTTTTTCCACCTGTTTGGGTCATTGTCGGGATCCTATATCCCTGCCACAAGCCCTGCCTGTTCTGCCTTGAATCTCCCAGCAGCCGTGGCAGCCACTCAGCTCCCTCCTGACGTCACCCTGCCACCTCGCTGGCCTTGTCTGGCCATGGCAAGAGAGGCACTGAGGTCTGGGTGTGTAGTCACTTTGTGCATGGAAGCACAGGCTTTGGACATGAGTGCTTGCCCTCCTCTGCTTTCTTGAGAGGGAGATTGACAAGTTCAGAGTCCAGTGGAGAAGAATCATGATTTGGGAGCCCACCTTGGGGCTATTGGTTCAGACAGAAGGTTCCAGAACCTGGTCTATCAAGGAAGTGCACAGGTGTGCAGTCAAGCAGGGGCAGGTCCATGCGCCCCTCGGAGTCCATCACCAACAGAGGCAGGCAGCTGTGGAGACCCAGAGATGGTGAGCATCATGAGGAGGTGAGCACAACCTTGGAGGACAGAAGGCTTTGGTCCGAGGTGTAGGAGAGGAGGTGTTGCCAGCAGAGAGAACCTTGTGCCAGCCTCTGGAAGTGGGCTAGCCCTTGGTGGTATTAGGAACTTGGAGGAGACGGGGAGGCTGGAACAAAGGACAGTGGTAAAGTAACTTGAGGTGTCAGCCTGAGGTGTTCAGATGAGCTCTGATGGTGCAAAGCCACTGAGGGTGGGAGCAGGGAGAGACGGGAGCTTGGCAGTGTGGTGGCCTGTTCTGTGCGAGTTTGCACATTCTCCCCAGGCATGTGTGGGTTTCTCCAGGGACTCCAGATTCCTCCCACATCCCACAGATGCACATGTATCTAAACCATTGCAGTGAGTATATGTGAAGGGGGCGAGGGGGATGCACCCTTCAGTGGAAGGACATCCTGTCCAGGGTGGGGTCCCATCTTGTGCCCTGAGTAACCGGGATAGGCTTCAATCACCCACACCTCTGAACAGCAATCATCAGGTTGAAATGAATGAATGAATGAATGCATGCATGCATGCATGCAAATGATGTTTAAATGTTGGACACTTGGCTATGCATTGCTTTAGGAACTTAGCTCTTATTTTATAGCCTTTGCTCTTGATTACCTCTGGTAAAATTGGTTTGGTTTGACATCATTTTGCTTAAAGTCGATGACACTGAAGACTCAACTGTAACTCCATCATCCAAGCTTGGCAAGTGCTGACCCTTGGCATGTCCCTCTGCCACCCCATCATGGGGTTTCTTTTAGCCCCAGCCGGCTTGGGCACTGACACCAAGCACTGGCCTGACATTCGGGGTGTGCTCTGGAAATGCCAGCAACTCTGTAGCTCTCCCAGTGCTGGTTAGCAGAGCATGAGAGCTAGTATGGGAAGGGGCTGCCTTTGCTTGGGTGGGCTGAGGCACTTACTGCCAGGGGAAGCATCTGAATGGGGTTTTCTTAATGGCGCGTCTTGATCACCTGGTGAAAGCAGCCAGGATTGTTCAGTGCTTTAGTCACAAAGCAGAGGAGGCTGAGGCCAACTGGTAGACCCCATGCCTCAGTGACTCCTGGGACCTGACATCTGAGCTGGATCCCTGCACCCAGGACTGCAGTTCATTCATCCCAAGTGAGTTCAGACTTTAGGAGCTGCCCAACCTCTGCCAGGTGATCTGAGTGACTGTCACCCCCAGCCCTGAAGGACTGACTTCTTGAGAACTGGCTTCTTGAGGCATGGTGGTGGCGATGAATCCACTGTAGCATTTGTTGCTCTTTTGGGAAAAGAAAAACCTGGCTTCTTAGAGCTGTTGTATTTTATTTTTCTGTAAAGAGGAAATTAATTTTAGTCTTTCTTTTTGGTTTAAAATGTTGTTCTTTGCTTTTTCCGCCCTACAATTTAAAAGGAAACATTTGTCTGTTGAGAAAAGAAATGATAATTATAGACTAAAAATTGTTTCTATTCTGATTTGAAAAAGTGACAATAAAAAAATTCCATCGCACAGATGGGGCCTTGCTGACGGCAGAGGGTGCTGAACTGCAAGCCAGCCCCCGGCCGGTGGGGCGCTCAGATGGCACTGGATGTGGATTTAGGGTCCGGTATCATTGGGTGAGGGGCTTTTTCCGACACTGGTCTCCATTTCCAATGTCAGTTTGTCCGTCAGGTGGGGGGGGTGGGGTCTGGATGCACTGCCTTGCAGGGGAAAGGCAGGGGAAGTGACTGCCCTGTGTATGGCTCCCTGGTTCTGGGTGCACTGTGTGGAGGGGGCTCCCTGGTGCACCCCTGAGCTTGGACAGCCCCTAGCTGTATCTCTTCAGTCGAGAGTTTTCCTTCTCAGCCTCACAAAATTACCATTGCTGCAAGTCCTCTGATCAATAAAGCAGGAAACTGATTAGACTGTGAAATTAAACTAATAATGTCACGCAATTAACCCTCGATCGATAGGGAAAGGGCTCAAACTGAAGGCTCTTTCCTAAATCCCCATTACCCTCTGGATACATGTATTTACACTCTTGAAGAACTGGGAGCACGCACATTCCCCAAGGCCTTTGCGTCCCCACAGAGGTGGTGCGACTGGTGATGTGGGGCTGCCCACCTGTGAGTCACGAGAGGCCAGGCCGGGGTGGGGAGAGCCGAGTCTGCAAGGTGGTTGGGGTAGGGCAGCCTCTTGAGCCTGGGGGTGGCCTTGGAACTGCTGCAGCATACATGATCCCCCTGCCCTGACCCAACCCCTCAGCAGCCCCTTGGGGCTACACTCTCTCCTTTAGGGTTCATGCCAAGCTACCCCCTAGCCAAATCTGGGGCCCAAATACTGGCTGGAGAGTTCACCCATGTGAATCTCTGGGTCCACACCACCATGTGCACCAGCTTGGGGCTTGCTGAGTGCTTTGTGTGTTTGACTCTGTGAGAGTACAGTGGTCGTAGGCTTCTCGTCCTCTTCCTCCCCCTCAAGCTCAGATTCTGTGCACAGACCTGGTGACTAGAGGCAGTGGGCAGACTTGATGCTGAGGAGCAGACACCGGGCTATTTTCTGGTAGATCTCGGTCCCTTTCAAGGGTGAGTTTTGAGAAATGGAGTCTTTTTTTTTTTAAGGTTTTATTTATTTATGCATACAAGAGCTGGGGTATAGGCCAGAAGTGTGGGGCAGTGAGAGGATTCACCAGAGACAGAATCGGGAACAGAACAAGCAGATTGAGTGAAATACACTGCTGAGGGGAGAAGCAGGTGAGGCAGGAGAGGTCTGCTGCACCATGTGGGTCCCTCCCTGGCCGGGATTGAACTCGTGCTGCAGTGGCTATGGAAGCTCCACAGTGCGGTGCTCAACCCCTTGCGCCACCAGGGAGGCCCAAGGAAAGGAGTCTTATCTACAAACACATTTTGGACAAGGGTTAATTGGAGAGTAGAGTCTTATCTACAGTGAGTCTCCCACTGGGACCAAACATCCACTTCTAAGCTGGACTCTGACGGTTCATAGACACTAAGCTGAGCCCCCCACCTTCTGGCCTGTTAGTCAGGTCAGCCTCTTATGCCAACCTGGGTGACCAGCCATATAAAATGGGCTTGGTCACAATAGGCCAAAGGCCTGATTGTCACATCTCAGATGTGGCCAAGTCCTGACCAGCCATGGCTTGTCATTCTCCAAGAGTTACAGGTCAGTCAAGCTGGGCCTTAAACATGAGCAGCAAAACATGTTGAACAAGAGCATTTCAGTCCTTCTGACTCTTCCATGTGCTCTTCATTGTATAATCTCAGTCCTGCAGGGCTGGGAGGCAGGTGTGTTAGCCCCATTTAAGGGAGGAACAAACCGAGGCTGTGATTGTGTGATTGAGGCTCTGGTGCAGGTGACGTCACCCCGCTCTGAAACCCTGATCCAGAGCACTTTGGTTGACCAGATTCTCTCAGGAGACGTTGGAATCAGGAAATCGTTGTCCTTCCCTGGCCTTCTCCTGCAGAGGGAGCTGGCACAACCTTCCCTCCGGCCCTCCCATGCCTTGTCGGCCACTGGACCTGTCAGCTCCATTGCCGTGGAATGTTGCCAAGGAGCAGACCCCCTCTCTAAAAGTGGTGATGGTATTTAATAACTAATTACTCTAATGATCTTGCAGAAATGCTGGAGACCTGTTTTAGGAGGGATGTCAATTAGAGCCATCTGCACGGTGAATAAAGGAGCCCTACCCCAGCTGTACTGTTGAAACATGTTAGCGTTTTCCTACCAGCGGCCATATGGTACTTAGCGAAAGTGAATTGTTCACACTGCACAACCCGCGCCTCCTGATGAATACCAGCATTTTGTTTGGGAAAATAGTTCTTCAATGGTGTGGAATATTTTTCAATGCAGTAAGTAGCAAGCTGGAAGCTGGAAAGCCCTTGAATGCAGAAAGTGTCCCATCACCTCAAGATGCTCTTCCCTCCATCCCAGATCAGCCCCTGCCCCCACTGCGGCACAGCTCCCCACCCACCCCCACCCCCAGCTCCCACATCCCACCTGTACCGTCCTCAGCATCTGCTCCAGAGTCTGCTCAGGGAAGCCCAGGCCACAGAGGGCTCATACCCAGCCCATCTTAACATTTCTGTCGGTGCGGAATCAGAAGCAGTAGGGCTGAAGCTATGGGAGCGCTGAGCTTTTTTTCAAGGGTGCGCATTACTGGGCAGAGTCCCCCAAGAGTTGCAAAGAGCACAGGACATTTACTCAGATGTGTGGCTTCAAGGAAGGGTGAACTTTCTGAGTGCGGTCTGTTCCTATGACAAGCTCAAAGCTCAGGTGGACACCTGGTGTCAACCTGCCAGAAGCCCCTCTCCTCCCTGTCACAGATAAGGCCACTAAACCCCAGTGGCCAAAAGTCAGAGTCACCTGTGGTCACTCCCTGACCTGTGCCAGACAGCTGCTCTGGGGCTCTGTGAACTAGACATACGTGTGTTTCTGAAGTGGCCGTGTGCCCACATCGACTCTCTGCGGCGGAGGTGAGCTGGCGGCGGCAGTCTGAGGCTGTGCCCCCGCTGTCCAGCTGCTGCCAGGTCGTGCTGGCCCAGGGCACCCTTCATTCCCTCTTGGGGCTCTGTGCCTCACAGGGCCACTAGGAGGAAGCTGTTGATTGCAGTTTGTGCAGGGACCAATAGGTTTCACCTCCCAGTGCTGTCTATTCTGGGACTTTCCCTAGAACCGAAGTTGCTTATTAAAGCTTTAAAAAAAGGCAAGATTGACTGTAGTTAGTGATACAGAGGATCTGCTGCAAGTCTTCATACCCGAGATGTTCTTCACAAAAGCGTGGTCCCATAAATCTCACTTATTTCCAATTCAGCAGCAACCGATCCCAAGTTACAATAATGATCCTAAGTTTAACCGAACATGTCCTTAAAGGAAATCCTTCTGGGTAAAAATAGCAGAAATATACTCGCATCTGTCCCTGATTTGCAGGCTGCACCATTTGCTTGCCACCTCTCTGGGCCAGGTACTGTCTCATCCTCCATGACACCTGGCGCCCGAATGCTCATGTATCTGAAAGAACCAAGTCACTGTCACTCTCAGGTAGTCACCTCAGTAAAGTGACCGAGGTCTAGGGCAGCCTCTATCACCCTTGACCATGAAAGGCGTCCACAATATCCCAAATAAGTCACCCCCCTTTCCATAAGGCGAATTCCAGAAGGACCTTTGTGGCCTGGACTATCCGCCCACCCCCTCCATCCCTCTTCCCACCCTATTTGGGCCAGGCTTGGTGGTTACCCTAAAGAGTTAACCTTTCCTCTTTGGGGAGCAAGCAGAGATGGGGGGAGGCTGGGGGCAGTTTGACATATGCTGCCTGGTCTGAACATGAATGCTGTGCTCAGACACTGAATTTGATGAATTGCATTATAAAATTTAAAAACAAATTTAAAACTCTATTAACTCCCTGTAATGGCCTCCTCCTGGAGTACACAGACAGCAACGGCTCACTGGCAAGCAGAAAAAAATATCCTCGTTTGCAATGTGCTTTGCTTGCAGCAGAATGGAGACAGGAGGAAGAGGGCAAGGCGGGGGGTGGGCGCCCTCTGCACCATTCCCTGCTGCCTGCCCCCCAGCCTAGGTCAACAGCAAGGCCCCAGCAACCAAATGCAATCTCTCCTGTGTTAAAACCTCAAGTCTGCTTCCGTGAAAGGCTAAATCCTTCTTTCTAGACCAAACCATGGGAAGGGAGAGGTTAAAGGAGGTAGCTGAGGCTGGCAGGACACTGGAGGCCTGTGGTTGGTAGGTCGTGGTTGTCAGGGGAAGAGGAGTGTCCCTGGAGCCACCCACCTGCCCTCTGCACGGAGAAGAGGTTAGGGTGGGCGGGGAGGCTGTAGTGTTCCCTGCAGCCTCTGCAAATCAAGGAGATCTCGGCGGGGGGAACACGGGATGTTGGCCTGGCTCCAGACTCCCAACTGGAGAGAGATGAACTTTTGTTGAGAAAGGAGACAGCCCTGCAGCTGTGTGTGCACGTGGGCAGAAAGGAGGCGCTCAGCTGGCAGGGAGAAGCCCCGGGGCTGGGGCTGAGGGCAGAGCTCCCACCACGGCTCCGCTCTAGACCCCAACCAAGCTGGCCTGGTTTGGAGGTGCTCCCCTCTCCTGCGATGGCCCCTCTGAGAGCCAGCTCTGAGCCCTCCCGAGCACAGAAAGTCATGAGGAGATATTTGAGGAGGAAAAGGGCGGAGTAGACGTAAAGCAGGCCTCGGCGTCCAAAGGTTGTGAAGAAACCATGTGTTGTATGTGTAGGGCAAGAGTGGGTGTGTGTGCGTGTGTGTGTAAAACTGAGCTGCGCCTGTCGCCCAGCTGCCCGTGGCCCCTTGGGGTGGTGGTTTTAATGTGGGCTGTACGTCAGGGGGTCTCTGTCTCTTGAGAACACCCCTCAATTCAGCTCTCAGTTCAGCAGGGCTATCGGGCTCACTTAAAGGACCTTGAGCTCCCCCAGCTTCACAGGCTACTGTTCCGCCATTCGGAGGAGGAGGCCGGGATAGCTGGGCAGGGCTGGGCTGCAGAGGAGGCTGAGCATGAGTGAGCCTCTCCCGGGAGTCAGGGAGCAGACAAGGCACAAGCCGCACAGGAGGAGGACGAGGCTTCCGGGCCTCCCTGGGCAAGGAATGAGAGTCAGTAGACCAGGCGTCTGCCATGGAAGCTCTGCACGGGGTGGAGCTTTGAAGGTAAGGGGAAGGGAGATGACATTAGTAATAGTCTGAGGACACCCTCCCCTCCCAGGGGGCTAACAGTGTAAACAAGAATGGGGGGCCCTCCACAGTGCAAGTATGCAGGCACGCTGCAGTGTCCAGCCCCCTGCGTCCACACCAGGCCATTCCCATCACAGACCACGGTCCTGATCCTTTGAGCCTGCTTTGGACCACACTGAGTAAGATCGCTTTTCCAAAAAATCACTTTCATGAATTGTGCCCCGTTATTTTAAATGATCTTTCCTATGACTTTTTTTTAAGCAGAGATACACACATGCACAATGCAGTGTCCTCACAGCCACTTCTGCGAGTGTGCTGCTGCTGCTGTCACTGAGATTTGAACCAAGCGGGGCAGCACGAGCGTGGCAGCCCTTTAGAGCGCAGTCCTGAGCAGCTGTTCCTCCCTCTCCCACAGCCCCTCTGTGCGGCAGGCCAACGCCATGGCTCTAATATATTTCTTCCCACAAACATTTGTCCCCGCTGCATAGTGAACATCAGAACAAGGACCTTGGAAATAAGCAGACGCAGGGTTGAATCTGGCACAATGCTTGCTGACGGTGGGAAGTCACTTCGCGTTGCCCCTAATAGGACTAGCCTTGCAAACCTCTCACCATCATTAGTGTTTTGTTGTTAAATGAAGCCATGAATGTGAAGCACTTTGCCTGGTGCTGTCCCCTAATGGGATGCGTGATGGTTCTTACTAGGGCTCCGTGCCGCTGCCGGCTCTTTCTTGCCTTCTGTCGATATTCTGTGCATCCTTTAAAGGGCCGGGCTGCTAGCCTCAGCTGGACTGGCAGGTGCCTTTGCAGCATCCCAGGATGAGACTTGTGCTCTGACGTCATTCCTCACTTGGTGTCTCCACACCTGCACTCAGCTGCCTTCCTGTGAGGGCCGTTCTCACCTCTATAGGCCCGGGCAACACCCAGCCCCAGCTCAGAGCAGGTACTCAACACAGCTGGTAGAGTAAGTAAGTTTTGAATTTTTGGGTGAAACTGAGGTCGCACAGTCTGTTTCGGGCTCCAGTGTTTCCCTTGCTAGACTCTATAGATGGCTAATCAAATGCAAAATTAGAAAGAAAAAGAAAAGGAGCTTTCATGGTAACTCAAAACTGAGGACTTCTTAGGTTTCACAGCCTAGAAGCCCCAGCAGGCTCTTCGTAAGTTCCCAGCCCTGTTGATGCTGCAGCAACTCGGACCGGTTCCAAAAGAAGCAGCTACCTTGCAGTCCGGTGGGAAGGACCTTTCTGGACTGATGGAAAGTGGTCTCTATCTTAATTGGAGCAGTGATTACACTAATACATGTTCTCATCAAAACTTCCCAAACTGTACACTTAAATATTCCTATATGGAAATTATACCTCCATAAATTATTTTTTTTAATGCAGCTTGCTCAGACAGGCCAGTCGGAGGGGCCTACTCTAGTCTTCATGTCTTCTCCCTCCTCATGGGCATGCGGTACTGAGAAATGTGGCTAAAGCCAGCATGTCACAGGATCGCTCTGGGAGAAAAGGGACAGAACAGCCTCTGGGTTTGTAGAATTATTAATCATTTCAGCCCTGAGCTCGGTCTCTTGTGCAGGTACCTCCCCACCCGCCCCCCAGACCTCAGCCTGTTAACTCTCATCTAGTGGTAACCCTTAGCTTCGCAGCCTCACTCAGCAGCAAACTGGAGTCCTTGTCTCACCAGAGCAGAGGGGGGTAGTGTTCATGTAAACACCAAGTCCCCTCCAATGGATATTTGCTTGCCTGTGTTTATCACAGTGTTATGCATGATGGCTAAGAGATGGAATTTACCCAAGTGTCCATGGTTAGATGACTGGATATCAAAACATGGCATACAGTCCTTGCTGCATAGTGATATTTTGGTTGACAAGTGACTGCACATACAACGGTGGTACTGAGGCTATACCCTCTAGAAATGTGGCAAGCAAGACCATCTAGATTTGTGAATTACACTTTGTGATTAGCACAAAAATCACCTAACAAGACATTCCTTAGTACACTTACCTATCATTGAGTGATGCATGACTGTACATACAGTGGAATATTATTCAGCCCTGAAAAGGAAGGAATGACTGCAAATGCTATAATATAAATGAACCTTGAAGGCACTATGCTAAATAAATAAACCAGATGCAGAAAGAGCAATTCTGTATGATCATCTATAGATGAGGTTCATGGAAGAGTTAAATTCATAGAGACAAAAAGTAGAAGGGGAGATATAAGAGGCTATGAATATAATAGAGAGGAGATTTAGTGTTTAATGGAGACAGAATTTCCTTTGGAGAAGATGAAAAAGTGTCCTTTCTGAATGCCGGGACCCTCTCATCAAAACACGCCGTCGCACCACTGGTTTCACTTGATTTTCTCAATTTGATTCAGGCAACATGCTCTTTAACCTGATGGCCGAGGAGGACTTGCCCCCATCATTTTGGAAACTCCCAGCATCATCACTGAGGTGACACCATCCTGGGGACCCACAGGGCTCCAAGCTGCAGAAGTCAGCACATGCTCTGTAGAAGGGGCTTGACGGTCGAGGCAGGTGGGTTGGTCCTGGAGCTGTAATGCACAGCGACACCCAGCACTGTCGAAGTGAGAAGCCAGGTCCCCAGACAGGTGCACACGGAGGTGCCAGCAGCAACTCACCCACCTCTACCTACCTCGGAGACCAGGTTGGATTTGTCTTTTGATGTCATAACTGCACACACTGTGTCCTGGACCTCACAGCTTCATGCTAGGAAGAGCGGAAACTTGGCACCAAGCACTCTGCTCCTGTCCGTTGTCTTGCTGTTCGCAAACAGAACCAGAATGTCAGGTCCTGGTATCTCTCTGCATTCAGGCCTGGAGGGGAACAAAGAGGGGATCTGTGGGGAAAGCCTGGGGCCTGCTGCAGAAAGAAACTCTGTGCTGTTTACCCTCCAGTCTGTCAATACACACAGACCACCCATCGTGGTAAACAAAGACAGAGACTTTCTAAGACAAACTTCTGGTTCCTCCTCCCACCTAATGAATAGTGGAAAACAAAACACCCACCCACACACATGCGGCATGCACACACACAGGTGCAGTGGAAAGTGCTGTTCTGGGCCTGGCTGGCACCCTCTTGTCTATGACACTCCTGTTTGCTGGGAGACTGGTGCATGCTGGGCTCTGCCAGCCCACCCCGCCCTACCTGCCACTGTCCCACAGCCTAACTGTCCGACTCTGCTGCTGCGTGTGTCGAGTGTGCTCAGTGGTCCTCTGCGCCTCCTGCCACCCTCCCTTGTGCACCTGTACCCCATAGGACACGTGGGCTAGGTGAGAGGCCTACTGACCCCTCGCTTTGCCTTCACATCGTGCTACTGTGACGGGAAGGGCAGTTAAAGCCCTTGAAGAAGGGAGAGCAGCTTCTCGCTGGGTTGGAGCTGCAGCGTCCCGCAGAAACGTGGACTCAGTGACACTCTATATGCAGCACAATGAAACGCACACCGGCCGCTCCGGATCGAGAGCAGGCATCCCGTTTCACCTCTCTGACCAGTGTGACATCAGCTTGGAATGCAGTGTTTTAATTATGAGATATACCAGGATTCGTCTGCTGGCAGAATTCAGAGCGCAGAGCCATGGGGACTAAGGGAGGCAGGAGGCTCCATCTGGGTGTTTGGAAACGGCTGGTCCATGGGCCCTTTGCTGAGCTTCTGGGCATTTGGAGCCTGGCCACCTACGTGAAGCCATGTGTGCAGGAGCCAGAGAGGCGGGTCTCAGGCCAGCCCGGCACCTCCATGCCTAGTTGGGGGGAGGGCTGGATTCTAATGATGCTCCCTGGCTCGTTGGTCTGACATTTGGGACTTCAGAGGCTCTGGGCTATGGCTCATGGGTGTTTGGCTTCATAGCCTTCATGACAGTGGGAGACACTTCCGAGCCCCCTGAGTGACTTCTCTGTGAGGACGTAGGAGGCTGTGGCCTGTAAAGGAAGGTGGCCCTGCTGGCGCTGAGTGCACGACATAGACCTCGCCCCAGGGGCAGAGCACGGGGGTGTCACTGAGCCCAGCAGCAGGACCCCAGTTAGCATTTGGGAAAACAGAGGCCAGAAAGGAGACAGGACTATCCCACCTCAGCACCAGGAATGGCAGGACTAAGGCAGGACCCCAGCACAGGAGTCTTTGAACCCCCTAAAGGGAGTACAAGCTGCATAAAGCAGCATTCTCACCCCATCCACCTAGGATGTGTTAGACTGCAGGTTCTGAGTCAGTAAGTCAGGAAGCCAGGTGGGGCCTAGGAATCTGCATTTCTGGTCAGCTCTGCCATGATGCTGGAGCTGCTATCCTAGGACCACACTTTGAGAAACAAGGATGCCTGGAGTCTGTCAGTTTCACTGGCAAGGAGGCCAGATGGTCTTGGTGCAAAGCTGGAATTTCTAATCCTCCATCAAATCCACTTGGCTCCACTCTTATTCTGTTTTGTTTTGAACGAGGTGTCTAAAAGCTTTGGCCTGCATACCTATCACCTTGTAGCTCCCACTGCCTAGATCCTGGCACCTGCTAGCGTGCAGGAAGCAAGAACTGTGCCTGAAACAGGCCCTGGACATCGGGAGGGACGTGGCCCATGGACGCCCAGCACCATAGAAAGGGCCGCCTGGTGGACAATGTCCCCCATTAGTTGTCCGGGCTGCAGTTTGCCTGACCAGTGCACAGTGCCTGTCCTCCGCATTCATGACAATGTGACAAGGGTGTCGTTGATCACCTTCAAAACAAGAGAGCCTCAGTGGTGACGTTGTAGGGCCTCTGCTTTTTCCACCAATCCTCTCTGATGTGGAAACCTCTCCTCCTGAGCTTAGATTAGGAAAAGACCAGAAGGCCGTGCTGAGGGCTGGCAAAACAAACAGGGATCATCCTATTTGTGCACCCACAATCCTGTCCTATCTTCATCTTCAATCCCACAGGCTTTAAATCAGAATTGTCCTTTAAAAAAAAAGCAGTGGCCTCCCCGGTAGCACAGTGGGTTAAGCAATGCTCTATGAAACAAACCGCAGTCACTACAGCATGAGTTCGATCCCTGCTGCTGGCCAGGGAGGGGACCCACATGGAGTAGCAGACCTCTCCTGCCTCACCCGCTGCTCCCCTCAGCAGTGTGTTTCAGTCAGTCTGCCTGTCCTGCTCCCCACTCTGTCTCTGGTGATTCCTCTCACCGCCCACACCTCTGGCCTGTACCCCAGCTCTTAAATGCATAAATAAATAAATCTTTTTAAAAAAATTTTAAAAATAAGCAAACTGTAAGATTGACTGCCTAGATTCTAAATTCAAAGTAAATTTTGCAAACTCCTGAGCTGGCAAGAGTAAGGAAAGGCATTGAGAAAATGGCGGCAGCAAAAAAAAAAAAAAAAAAAATGGCCAGGAGCTATTTGAGGTGACACAGCTGCAGAACGCCAGCATCCACAGGCCACCTGGTGGGGCCACAGCCCCAGGCCCTGGTGTGTCCACCCTGGGCCCCACGGCTTCTGTAGCAGCCTGTCTCCGGCGCTGCTCTCTGTTCAGCACGTTGCAAAATACGTAGCGTATTTCAGGATATTTTCTCTCGGAAATAGTTAAAATGTTATGTTCTTGTATAAGATGGAACATTAAAGGAATCAATTCAGTTACCTCAAAAATAGGTCCTCATGAAAGAAAAACGAGGCTTTCCCTAATCATCCGGCAGACTCGAATGATGCGATGCTAACATTGTCCTACCTCCTTCTGGTCCTTCGTGCATCTTTCCTTCTCTTCTCTGCTGCTAACCTCTCAGTGGCAGTGTTCTCCACAGCACTGGCCTGGCTGCCTCCTATCAAAATTTATACGGTCTGAATAATGACCTCCTCAGCCTCCCTGACGTCAAAAATTTGTGTCTCCAGACTCCATCTGCCCATTAAACAACTTTCATGCCTGATGCCCTCTCACCTCAGATTCCGTGTACCCCAAAACAAAACCCTCCCCTCCCTAGCAGACCTTCGTCCTCTACTAACTCTTCATGGCAGTCGCAGCGTCTCCTGCCCTGCAGGACAGGTGTGGTGCCTCCCGCCTTGGTCACTTCTCCAGTCTGACTCCTCCCCATCTGCTCTGCTACTGCTCAGACCCTCACAGCCCAGGCTGTTCCCATCATGCCTAACATGGCCTCCACCCTACCTCCCTTTTGTCTGGCCCCAGACCCTCAGAGATACTTCCTCTTCCCCACACTTTTTCCCGAAGGGCCTTTGTGCACACCTGTGCGGTCCAGCTCAGTAGCCAGTAGCCAGATGTTCATTGAATTTAAGTCAAATCAAAAATCCAGTTCCTCGGTCAATTCTTCAACAGCCCAGTAGCCACATGTGGCCAGCACCCCCCAAGTCAGACAGCTCAAGACATTGCAAGCATGTGCTAGGCTGTTATTGTCCACACAGTTCTTTCCTCTTCAGCTTCTGTCTGTCCTCCCCAAATCCTCCTTGTTCCAAGAGTCACAAATAAGCTTCTTAGCATCTAATCGCATCCTAAGCAGCCCAGAACATAGTACTTCTGATAATGTAGGAGAACATCCTAGAACTCATTGGTCAAGCAGACAGAAACCCAACTCAAACTAATTAAAGCAAAAAAAAAAAAAAAGAAAGAAAGAAAATTCACTCTTGTCATTGGAAGGTTCTACCATAGCCAGACCAGGAGTCAAGCCCTGGTGGGCCCTGAGCATCTGTGCTGGCTTCACACCCTGCTCTGTGGACACATCCTCCCCCAGCCAGGGGAGATGCCACAGCGGTGCCAGCTTATGTCTCCAATACTCGTCATGTTTTCGAGGGAGGGGAGACCCTGGGTCCTAGGTCCCTCTATCAGCTGTAGGGATTTGGATCCATTTGGGGCACAGATCCTAAATCAGTCGTGCCTGAGCAGGAGGAGAGAACACAATGGTCTGTTTGCCCAACCATGAGCTCATCAGAACAGCTACCGGGCTCCCCTGGGAAAGGCACCCCATTACCAGAGCGGGGAGGATCGCCATCAGACAAACACCACAGATTCCACTCCAGAGATCTGCTCGGAACCGTTTTCTCCCTCTTCTGTAGACCTGGCCAAGTGTCTAAACAAATAGCAGATGCCCAACAGCAGAGGCATAAATAGGCAGAGAATCAAGCCAGAGTGGGGGTGCATGCACAGGTGGGCAGTGTCGGAGGGACAACAGGATGGAGGATGCTGAGTGTCTAGCTAACACTGGGGCGCTGTGGGGAAAGCAAGGAGGGAGAACCAGTTTCTAGAATTCTAGGGACTCACATCTACCCCGGCGGAAGCGCTCCTGATGTCCACTGAGCTAAGTCCCTGGCACACAGGGACTCCTTGAGGGCAGCCTTTTGCCAAACGCACCTCAGCTCCCGGCACTGCCAGTTCGGTGCCAAGCACCAGCGGGCGACTGCAGGGCCTGAGCTGCTGGCAGCTCTCCCTCTCTCTGCATCAAGAGGACGAGACAGGAGCTGACCGGCCACGTGGGATTGGCCCAGGGGCCTGAGACAGCAACTCTCCCTGCTGCTCTCGGTTGCAGGGGGCTCACCGTTCTTACTCAAGCCCCTCCCAGTTGAAAACATGTTTTCCCCAAAAGCCCAAACCAAAATGCCCACGTAAGCAGTGCCCCTCAGGGACAGCGGCAGAGCTGGTGCTGCTTGTGCAATAGACGCGTGTGTGGGTTTGGCCCAAAGTCCCGCTCCCAGGGAGCAGAGGTGCGTCTTCTGTCCAGCTCTTGCTGCTCGCAATGGCCGAGGCAGCAGGCGGCTGGAACTGTCTAGTAAACTGAAGAATTAATCCTGGGAAGTAATTAGCACTCCTGGGAGTGGCTGGGCGTGGGCCGAGTGTTGTTTTCCCTGCGTCCTAGTGCTGGAGCCTGAGGGGCCCTGCGGCAGGCAGGCGGTGCAGCGCTGTGTTTTGTTTTCATTCCCATGCCTTTAATCTCTCGTTTAAAATAGCCTCACAGAATTTGGCAATCATCTCCCTTCCCTGGTAACTGAGTCCTTTCCCACTGTCTCTTCAATCATCCCTGTTTAGGTGCACGTGTTCATTAAGGAACAAAACGCACTAGGCGTCTGGAGACTTATTCCAGCGTCAGTAGAAGTGTGGACACCCGGGGAGCTCCTGCAGATGAGGGGCCACCTGAGCTGGGAGCAGGCCAGCCCCTCCCTGCTGACCCAACTCTTCTTCTGTCCCCTGGTGGCTCGTGCCTGCTGGGGCTGCCCATCTGAGGGACTGGTGATCTGGGGTATGACGTGTCCTCCCCCTTTCTGGAGATGACCTTTTCTACAAAGCATGTGCTGTCCTCAGGGCTTGTTGAGGACTGAGACGAGGGCAGCCCCCAAGGAGCCAGTGTCCTGCATTCTCCCCACAGGGTGCAGCAGGGAGGGACCATTCCACAGGGACATTCTGTCTGGATCTCCAGCGCTTTGACCTGGGAAGCTGCTGCAGGAAGCACTCTGCCTGGGCCTTTCACGTGGACGCCGAGCGTGGGGCCAGATCTTGCCAAACACACACACACACACACGGCTCCTGCTTGGCCACATCCAGGCCCTGGGTGACCTCAGGCAAGCCACGTTGAACTGCCTGGGCTTCTGTTTTTTCACCTATAAAATTAAGATTGCATTAGCCTGTCTGATTGCAGAAGCCAGCCTCCCCCAGGTGGTCGCACTTAATCCAATAGATGCTGATTTCTTCCTCAGGTCCGAGTCCATGGCCCCAGTAGACCCCTGTTTCCTTCCATAGTATGAGTCTGACCTCACGACCTCATCCTCCTCTTGGGAGGACAAGGGAATTGAAACGAGGCAGCCCTGCATATCCATCAGGGCCTGGAGGGGCACAAGGCACTGGTACACATATTTTGCACACTTTAATGAGCCCTGGTCACTCAACCCCAACCAGAAACCAGCAGTACTGAGGGTTGTGGGCCTATTGTGGTCCCCAAGAAAGAGGAGGACACAGATATGGGGAGCACCAGAGGCCTCCACCACAGAGACAACCAGAAGAGTTGCTCCCCAGGCTGCCCAGGAGGGTGAAATGGAGGAGATTCTTCAAAGACAGGCCCAACCCATAGACATGTTATATTGCCATTTCCTTCTCTCTCCCCTGCCAGCTTGTCCCTGGAGGCTTATGCAAATGGCAGGCCAAAGCAAGAAATTAAATACATGTCCCTCACCTCTGAAGCTACTGATTTCCTTGTTTCCTCACAGTGCAACATTTCATTAGACCTTCCAGATGGGGAGAGAGCGGGCAGATTAAAAGTCAGATAGCGCCTCGATGCCTGCTTCATCGGCTCCAGGAACGGCTGGAGCTCCAAAGCTATTTGGTATTTCCACTGCCGAAAGGCCTCCTCGGGAGCAGTTGTGTTTTAATAAATGGCTGCCTGAGTAATTTCCCTTGGAGGAATTGCATCATAGATGTGCCCGCTCCTGGGGGAGCGCTGGCTGTTCCCTCCTCAGTGCATTAGGAATAGGTTGCTTGCGGCTATGAGAGCCCATCAAGGGTACCCAGCCCTGCTCATGCAGTTACTCCCAGAGCCACCCCTGCAGACTTCCCAGGCTCTGCTGGGCAGCCTGGGAGACAGGGGTGGGAGTCCGGCTGTGCCAGGCAGGGGGTCTCGACCACAGTTCTGAGGCAGATGATTTGTCCAGCCAGTCTGAACTGCCCCTCCCCTGTGGCCCCGGGTGGGAGAAGCCACTGTAAGACTAGAGGCAGATTCATCCCCTCCAGGCCTCTGCTGACATTGTCCCATCAGGCCTGGGTGGTTTGGTGGATGGGGCAGCATGGAGGAGACAACAGAAGGTCCCCACCAGGATCTCTCTGTCTAGAGTACAGATAAGGCAGGAGACACGCTGCCCCGGGATTGCAGTGTCTGTTCATTCATCCACTGCTTACTGAATGCCTGAGAGAGGCCAGGCGAGGGTGGACAGGTCTGAGTCTGAGAACATAGCAGCTGAGAATCCACACTGCCTGGGTTTGGATTCTGATTCTGTTCCAGCTGGGTAGCTTTAGGCAAGTTGCTTGACCTCTCTGTGTCATGATAATAAATGATTGTTCTTTGGATTAAGCGAGTCAATATTTATAAAGAATGACCTTTATAGAACTGATGTTCCAGTGTATGGGAGAGATAGGAAAATAAGAGAAAAATGTGTAGTGTTATAGAAGGGAGCATGATCCAAAAATAGAGTGGGGGAAGAGCTTGCCACCTTAAAATAAGATGGGCAGTAAAAATCTGACTGAGAAGCTAACACTCAAGAAACATGATGGATGTGAGAGTGCAGCCATCTGGGTACCTTGAAGAAGAGTGGAGCAGGCAGAGGGTGGGAGCAGCATGTGCAAAGGTCCTGTGGTAGGAGAGGCTCAAGGTGCTGGAAGAGTAGGGTGGGCAGTGTGCTAGAGCAGAGTTGTTGAGGGGGAGTTAGAACAAGAAAGAGAAGGGTCCCTAGGCCCTCCTGGGTCATATGAGAGTTTGAGTAGACAAGTCAAGTGATCTGATTTGTGTTTTGTCAGAGTCATTCTGACTCCTATGTTGAGAATACCCTGAATGAGGCTGAGCCTTAAAGGAGGGAGAGAGTTAGGAGGCTCCTGCAGAAACCTAAGTGACAAGGTGATATAGAGTCTCAGCTAGGGTGGCCAGGATGGAGATGGGAAGTGGCTGGATAACTCATAGCTGTCAGTCCATCAGAACATCGAGTCTGGACCTATGAGGATGTTGTGAACCTAAGGGGTGGACCTGTAAGAACCGAATATAATGAGCAAGGACCCACAGGGTAAAACTGTCAGGGAGTATAAGGCTTGGTAGGAATGTAGCTTCCAGGCCAGGCCAAGGGCTTTTCTCTTGAAAAGTCATCTAATCTCTGAGCCTAAGTTTTCCTTCTTTACAATGGAGACAGTGTTAGGACTCACAACATTTAAGTTTCAAACTAAGGTGCTCCACAAGTGCTCTTGTACCTCCTCCAAGTTGTCTCCTTACATTTGGGAAAGGAAGGCCCCAAACAACAGAGAGAACCCCTCCACCCCAATTAGAACAAAGACTTGAGGATCTGGAGACTGAGTTAGGCACCACCTGCAAGCAAAGTGGGTACTCGGTCTCAGCTTCTGACTTCATAATGAGATTCTCTGGGCACTTCCCATAGGTGGAAGGCCCTGCAGGCAGCAGTGTGAGCATGTCCTGGGCAGCCAGGGAGGGGACCAGGCCAGTCTTCTCTGGTGTGATTAACACTGAGTTCCTACTGTCCCGGCCCCAGAAGCCCGTCCCGATGGTGCCAGCAGGCATCTGACACTAGAATCCCCAGCTTCAGAAAGGGACTCCCTGCCCCAACTCCCATTCTAATCACAGACTTCTGCAGAATCCTTTGTTGAACCCATACAGTGGGGTCAGCCCTGCTCTCTGTAAATGGACTGGCTGTGCCTGCAGACAGGGCCGGGCAGAGCCAGAGCAGATGGGTGTCACTCCCTCTCCCGGGCTGTGCAGCTGAGATCTGGCCTGCAGACAGCTCTCCAACACCCATTCAATACCCAGTTGTCCTCAGAGTGTCCACTTCTTTGCCCTCAGTGGACCCTTGGGGGAGGAGAACTCTGTGCAGCTGGGGTCTGCAAAAATGTGACTGCAAGCAATAGATGTAAATAGGGTTTCCACCCAGACAACCAGTGGGGAGTAGCAAGGGCTGTGTATTTGCAGAGCTTAGCATGGGATGAGACACCTGGGACCCTGCAAAGAATAGGCTAAAAGGATTGGGACAGAGCGTAACCTGCAGTCTCAGGAAAGCTTCCTGGAGGAGGCAAGAACCGAGCTACAGAAGGACTGAATCCTCTAGAGCAGGGTAATAAATTAGACTGTTCCTGCTATCTTGGATGAGGTCCAAGATTGAGCATGGAAGATGTCAGTGGCCCCACCTTAGAAGGAGGAGCTAGAGAACCCCAGACCCCTCCTAACTTACTCCTCTGCTCTGAGTTTGGAACATCCCCACCGCTCAGACCATCATGGGAGCTTGCACAGAACTCCACATGCCCACAGCAGAAAAGCCCCAAGTGTCACACCACCACTCCCCTTTGCAGGGTTCTGAGCCTGGATCAGACCAGAATTGGGGCCTTCAAGGAGAATCTGAGACTATAAATTCCAGTAAACATTGTATTTAGCTATGGAAAAGCCAAAGATGAGATGCTTTTAGAGCTGACCTTGATAATTAGCAGCTATGTGACCACACCGGTTATGAAAACCTGGAAGTCACTTAGCTTCAGTCTCTCCATGCTTTGGTTTAATAAAAACACCATACTCTCAGGTCTGTGCTGAGGATGGAAAGAGCTGGTAAGATGACAACCCTCAGACTCCGCCAGGCATGTAGCAAATGCTCAGTGAACGTCAGCTCCCGGGAGCAGAGGTAAAAGCAGCATCAGTGATAATAATAGAAGTAGCACAAAAAGTGGCCAAAAGAAATAAAAGCTGTTTGAGTCCAACCGATAGGTCTGAAGAGAAGTGTGGGAGAAAAAAGAAATCTGTTTGCTGCTGATATCCCACTGAGTTCAGCCTGTTTAGCAAATCCATTTCCTGGCTATCATTTCATAGGATCTATATTGACAAGAGAGCTGTGCCAGGTCCCAGGGGAGGCCCAGAGTGACTATCTGCCACCTGGGTGGTCTAGGAAGGCTTCCAGGAAGAGGTGGCACAGAGTACGGCCTCAAGCAATACACAGACAATGTCCCATGGGGGAAAGAAGTGGGCCAACACCGCTGTGCTTGGCCATGTCCTTCTCCCCCACACTCTCCCTCGGGACAGTGCAGCTCAGTAAACCTCATGGGTGCCCTGCAATATGCCAGCCCAGAGCAGGCCCTGGGACGATGACATGATCAGGACACAGGCTTTGGCTTCAGGGGACTGCTGCCTTGTAGGATAGAAAGCCCAAAATCACAGAATGTCAGCAAATGTGGTTGATGCTGAGCTGGAAGAACACAGGATACTTGGGGGCTCAGAAGAAGAGAACTCAGCCTAGACCAGGCACTACACACACACACACACACACACACACACACACACGCCCCACCACCACCACCACCATCTCCATTCTTTCTGGCTTTTCTCCAAAATCATTCCCCCTTCTGAACATAATAGAGCTTTACTTGCCACCCACTGATTGTTCAATATGCCATGTGCCCTGCTTTGGCCAATGACCTAGGAGCAGAAAGGCTTCCAGTCCCACCAAATGAAACTCCACCAGTGGCCCGGACCAGTGTGTGGTCCTCCAAGCCCCCCTCATCCTGCGCTGCAGTAGCCAGTGGAATCTGGGTGAAGCTCACTCTCCCGGCCTGCCCTGGGCTGTCAATCCTGCAGGTCACCCATCGCAGCAAAACCAACCTGCCCAGGATAAAATGACCGTAGCTTCTTAAAAGTGACTCAGATGGAAAATTGACCCTGATTGGATGGTCTCTGAGCCACATGGCTCTTCCCAAGAATGGCAGACCAGGCATCTATTTCCATCTCCACCCTAGTGCTGTGTGCCTCGGTTTGCCACTGTAATCACGGGGTATGCTGTGATATGGCCGGTGTGGAGCAGTCCCCAGAACCTAGACGTTAGGGAGCATCCTGCATTCATCAGCCTTCCTCCCTTGAAACCTGGTGGGGGGGGGGGTGTCACAGTGAAGGTCAACCTAGAGTCAAATGCAGGCCAAAACCAGGAGGGGCTGCCCCAGAGGGAACATGGGGGTACTTGCCGCTGGTGGCCAGGGGCCCAGCAGTCCCAGGCTGCCCAACTGGGGTGGAAGTGGCAGCCTGGGAGCCAAGTATCCCTGCTTGGTTAATCCAAAAATAAACAGAAAGGCAACAAAAATCTATGTTTCAATTACTACACACAAGCTGTTCAAACAGCCAGCCCTGCACTGGAGATGTGAACTTGTCAACAGAGGCCGCCTCGTTTGCATGCTTGGGTGGTGATAAAACACACAACCTCGCAACAGGCTGCCCTCTGGTCTGGGTGGGTTTTTTTTTAATTTAATTTAATTAAAAACATGGACACAGAATAAAGACCGAAAATGAGAAGCAAGTACGTGGAGCTCAGGTGGCAGCTCCCAAAATGAAGGTGGGGGAGGGCAGGGTTGCTCTGGGGTCTGAGACACACGTGACCCTCGCGAGAGAGGTCAGCAGGTCAGTGGCCAAAACCAACATCAGTGGCCCGGACCAGGAGACAAAAGCCTCTTCCAAGTGACCCTAAACTTCTACCCCTCCCCTCCTGATCCTGGAAGAAGCCCCAGGGACACTGTGGGCCTTGGGTTCCCAAGACCAAAGCGAAGGCCTTTCTGGGGTCTCACTCACTTAAGGAGAGTGTGACCCAGCCTCTGGGTGAGTCTGGGGTGACCCAGCGTGATAGGTGCACGGGGGCAGCATGAGGGGCCCCTTCCTTTGCCCTTACACCACCCCGGCTCAAGTACAGTCTGTCTTTGGAAATGAATGTAGCCCAGGAAGCCCGACTGGCCTGGGCTCCGGGTCACCCTGCCGCACCCTATCCGCTCAGCCCAGGCTGACCTCCTCCCCCGTGTGCCAGCATCCTGTGGCTTCCGCTTTTCTGGCTGTGTGCCGCCTCCCTGCTTCCCCTGCAGGCAGCCATGCCCTATCCTTGCCTGCTTTCGGGATCATGCCCAAAGCCAGGCATCACGAGGCAAGAAATGGTCAGTGAACTTGATGTGATTTGACCAGGGCAGGGCATAACAGGTATTAACCCCAGGGCCTGCCTAGGGTTGCTTGGGAGAGAAGGTGGGCACAGAGTGCTGACTTATGGGAGTGGAGCCCCGAAAGAGGATGTCAGCCACTTTGTGGCTTCCCGGGGAGGGATTCCCTGCCGTAAGCAGAAGCCTCTCAGGCCCCAGGAATGATGGGGAGAGCGAGCCTGGCGTTCACTCCGGTGCCGTGAAGGTCCCAAGGCTCCTGCTTGCCGACATGGCTGCTGGTTCCGCCTTCGTGCTGGACAGGGAGTTTAATGTCCCTAGCCCCGGAGCAATTCTGCAGCCATCAACCCAGATACTACTTACCCGGTGAAATAAAAGAGCGGTGGAGTCTTTCCCAGGAAGATAATATCCTGTCACAAACAGTGTGATCTGCTGGCCATGTGACGGCCGTTCCCTAATGTTTCCAAATAGACTTTTGAATAGACTCTTGTCTAGAAGAAAGCAAATTGCAAGAGCATTTTTGGCAGCCAAATAGAGAGAGCACATCCATCTTTCTTCTTTGCAAGTCTGGCTGCTGGGTCTGGCTCCAGGCACCAAGTAGGATTCATTCATCAGCTTGGGTCACTGATGAACACATTTCATGCTGTGAAGGGAGAGCTAGTTGAGTTAGTCAATTCTGCAAGATTTGGAATAATCAAGAGTGCCCGGGAAAAAGGGAAGTCACTAGGAGAAGGGAGGTGCCCACCCCGGCCAGCTCCCCACCCCTCAGTCCGTGGTCCCACATGAGGAAGGAGGCTTCAGCTTTTAGCCATTCCGTTCTCCACAGAGCCCCCAGGAACAAGGAGTCGGCGGAGCAAAGATGGTTACTCGTAATGGTAACTCGTTAATCCTCTAAGCGATCACCCCGTCCGTCCGTCCCTGCCGCCGCTGCCTCATCGATCCTGATGTTTACGAGCGCCTAATTTATATACGCCTCTCTTCTCGCCTCCGTTTATGCTGATGTTATGTTGCCAACTGTCATCTCCAATATCTTTTTTATTTTTCATTATCACCATCATAATGATTTACACCAATAGCAATAGCACAAATGCCTAGTCAATTAGTCCCATGAGAAAAGTCTCTGAATCATGTGTGCCTCTTGGAAAAAATCGCTACATCAAAATCCACAGCCAGAATATCTCAACGCAGAGGTGCACCTGGGAAGGGGGGAAATGGGAAGCTTATTCTCTTAATATTGTTCCTCTGAAACGGGCACTGGATACTACCTTTCTGAGGCAGGGAGATTGCTTTTTGCTCAAGAAATTGTGCCCAGAAAAGGAATCAGTGGCATTTTTCCTGAAACCTATCATCAGAAAAGCCTTTTGAAGCATTTGTCTTTTTAGGTCATGTATTAAGCCCTGTAATTATGGAATATGGCTTTTTCCCAAAATATTTCTGCCCCCAGGGCCATCCAAGGACCAGGGAGCAGGACAGTGTGGGATACCCAGGTCTTGGGGCCGCCTTGGACAGGCTGACGGCTGGGTGTCAGGCTCCAGCCTGCGTTGGTACAGCACCACCCCCATCTAGTGACAAATGCAGATTCTGGCTCAGAAGTGTTGGGGCCGCCCTGGGATTCTGCATTCTCACAAGGATCTAAGAGGGTGTTGGTGGCACCGAGACCATACTTTGGGTAAGGGGAACCTGAGGCACCGTCCCTTGTCTCCGTACTCTCCTCTTTATTTCCCTCACTCATATAAGCAAATGCCATCAAATCCTTGCCTACACCACTGGGATGTTGTGAGAGGTGTGTTGGCTTTCAAAGAACCCATGATGGTCAGCCCGGGGCCCCATAGAAGGCCAGCACTGCCTAGGGCCTTGAATGCAGACCCCGCCCCGGCCCAGGCCATTCCACCTACCGTCACTGAGTAGGGTCTTGCATCCGCTGGGTTGTGAATCCCCCAGAACCCTAGATGAACTGAGACTTGAAACAGATGTACAGATTTACCTGGCACTGAAGAATGCAGGTTCCCAGCCTTCCATTTTTTTAAAATTATTTTTATTGAGATAGCTTTGGTTTATAACATGTTTCCATTCACAGAATTGTAATTCAACATCTTTTTGAATTTTTGAATATTTGAATTCAATGTCTTTTTGTCTTTTTGGTAACAGCCATTCTAAACCCCACATCATGATCACATAGTCTAGTTTCTTTCATCACTACATATTACACCCCCTTTATCTGTTACACCAAACTCCCAACCTTCCCCTCTGGTGATCACCAATTTGTTTTGTATACCCAAGAATTTTTTGTTGTTGTTTTGTATGTTCATTTACTGTGTTTCTTTACCTTCTACAGATGTGTGAAGTCATGTCTTCCTCCATGTGACTGACTTTAGCTAGCATAATCCCCTCAAGATCATTCATATGACTGTAAATGGCAAGATTTTGTCTTTTTTATTACTGAGTAGTACTCCATTGGTGTGTACTTTTATGTGTGCATGGGTCATGTTTCCATTATTCATATGTTAATGACACTTCAGTTGTTTTCATATCTTGGCTATTGTAAACAATGCTGCAGTGCATGTGGGGCTACATAGAGCTTTTCATATTAGTGTTTTCATGATCTTCAGGTAAATACTCAGAAGCAGAATAGCTGGATGATATGGAATTTCTATTCTTAATTTGGGGAAAGGTCTCCATCCTGCACTTTACATCCCACCAACAGCACACAAGGGTTCCCTTTAGCCATACCCTGACCAACATTTGTTATTTATTGTCTTTTTGATAACAGCCATTCTAACAGGTGGGAGGTAATACCTTGTTGTGGTTTGGATTTGCATTTCCCTCATAATAAGTGATGATGAACAGCTTTTTATGTGCCTGTTGGCCATCTGTGTGTCTTCTTTGGAAAAATATCTATTCAGGTCTTCTGCCCATTTTCAATCGGTTGTTTGTTTTGTTGTGGACTTGCACAAGAAGATAAGGATGATACCATAGAGCCCTCTGTAATGTTACAGAAACCGAGGCTGCCCAGGAGGTGACATCAGAGGTCTCTGGGTTCAAATGTGACTTGTCTCGCTGACTCCCTCCCCACACTTCACCCCTGCCCCAACCTGGACAGCCTGCTGGAGACTGCTTGGCTGGGTCAACCCTGGAAACTGCCAGCAGCTAAGCAACAGGGTGGGCTGAGCCTCTCCAGCTTGCCATGGGGCTGGGAACTACTGCTGAGTGGAGCCTGAACGTGAGGAGGCTGAGATGGCTGGGATGGGGGTGGGGATGGCATGGAGGATGGGGGCCCACGGGGGATGACATGAAAGGGTGACAGCCCCTCATGGCTGGGCAAGGTGACATAGGAAAGAAAGGTCATTTCAGAGCAGAGGTGAAGTGTGATAACCAAGACTATATTCACTTCACTGGGTCTTGGTATTTTAAGGAAAAGAATCAACAATAAAACCACACTACTGGTCATCATCCTTCAAGGGGGTGGCAGGAAGAGCCTGGCATTAGCCTATGGACGTCCCAGAGCTTCCCCGGCTTCTGAGCTGGCCCAGAGGACTTGATACAGGTCCTTGGGCCCAGGCTGGCACCTCCATGTGACCCCCGCTACCTACTTACGTCAGGTCTACTTGAACACCTGCGCCCTGAGGGATCGCTCACCCTGAGGGGCAGCTGTGGCAGGGCCAGGACTGAGGGAAATAAACTGTCATTTTAGGTCTCGCTTCCAGGGCTGTGCATGTGCGGGTGGACCCTGAAAGGAAAAGCCTCCTTACGTTTTCACCCTTGGCCTCGCCCTGACTCAGCCTGTCCCTGAGCTAGAAAGCACTACTGCTCTAATCTGAGCACCCCCCACCTGCCGACACACACACACACACACGATGCCAGCCTGCGCTCACTCAGCTACATGGAAGAAAGAGAAGGATCGCGTGTCCTGCCTTTAGGGAGCTCACCCTGGCAGGTCCGTGCTCACCTGGGTGCAGGGCATCTCAGTTCATCGTGGGTATGAGCCTACCTCTGTGAGCGCCCGGAAGAGAGAGGGCTGGTTAGAGAAGGCCTCCAGCAGGAGGGGCTGAAGCACCCTCCCCACCTCCAAATGCAGCCAGAGCAAGTCTGAGTTAGTGGGGGTCCGTGGGGAGGGGTCAGTGGCAGCTGGAGTGTTCCCAGGAGGCAGAGCAGCACTTCCAAAGGGCATCCCAGCTCCTGCTAACTTCCACGCCGCGGCCCGGCCAAGCCCACATCTCCAGAAACACTGGAAGAATTTCCTTGTGTTGCATTTGCCAAGATAGTGTTCTGGCTGCTGTTTATTATTTTGCTCCAAAAGAAAGGCTAAAAGATGCATAAAGGGAAACAAAAAAAAGAAAGATGGGCACAGACTGTTCCAACCGACTTGGCAGCACATCTCCCCCCCAGTGAGGCAACCATGCATTCTCTGATCAGGGCTGGACTGGCCGCGGCTCATTCCTCAGCTCTCTGTCTGGGGGCAGTGCAGGCTCTCCTACCTTCCCGTGAATTAATCACACCTCCGGGGCCCTCACCGCCAGTGCTCGGTCTTCCGTGTGCCTTCATGGTAACAGGGAGGGAAAGTCGTCAGCTCCCTGCATGCTGCGTACCCAGGCACGTATCCAGTGTGGGCCTCCGTGGGCCTCCACAGGCCTCCAAGGGCCTCCCAGCACGAGCACATTCATCCTGCCACGTGGCTAAAGCGTGCACAGCAGGCCGGTCCAGGAACAGGGGAACTGCCAGCGGCCACTGCCATGGGCTCCTGGCCATTGGTCCCTGGACATCAGTCCTGCCTGGTCAATACACAAGACTATGACATGCCAGCTCTTAATTCTTTCCTCGTGAATTCTGCTGAAGGGAGCTGTGCAGCAGGGAACCTGACCGATCTGGTCTCCAGCCAGGGTCCAGGAGACCAAGTTGCAGGCGCAGCTCCAGCACCAGGCTGAGCCTCATGTCAGCTGACTCGCTGCAGGGCCATTGTGAGCCGGGGCCTGGGACTGGCACGGCCTTGTGAGCCACAGGAAGCAGCCCGCTGTCAAGGCAGGCCTTCGTGCGCATGACACGAGAGCCCTTAGGTCATGGGTGTTCAGCTGAGGACGACCTTCCTCCCACTCCAGGGAGGACAGAGTGGCAGGACACCTTACAAGCTCCCAGACCCCTAGGGGCTTGGGACTCTTGGGGAGTCCATGGCTCTGTGTTTCAGACTGTGGACCACCCACAGCTTTATAGTGGTCATCCCCTCTGTCCTCATCCCGACCCTCCCCTGTTTGATTGGCCTTGGTTTTGCAGGCCCTTCCTGTGATTCTAGGATCTGATCATTACCCAGTGATGAGGCTCTTCCCCCTTACGCAGAAGAATCACAGAATTTATGTTTGGGCCTCAGGGTGGCCCTGGGACAGTAGGGCTGTCCATCTGTTCTGAGCCTGCAGCCTGCCACTTAGTGGGGTGGAGCCCAGATTTCCCAGCTGAGAAGAACGCACAGGGTAGACTCGTGGTGCCAGAGCATTTCTTCAATGACTCCAAAGTAGAGAAAATAAACATTTTCTTTTCACATTAACTTTTCCAGCATTATAGAGGTAGCCCAACCACATTACAGAAAATGTAAAAACAAAATAAACAACACCTACAGCTCTGGATTCCAGACAGGTTCTGCTAAGCAGGGAACTACTTTCAGAGGCTGCAGCAAAACTGAGAAAAGGGAGGCTGGGCACAGAGTGGATCCCGCACATTTCTGCTCTGGGCATCAGGCGCAGAGTCAGATGAGCGGCAGGAAGGGGATTGCTCCGGGGACCGGCAGTGAGGGGAGTTTAGGGACGGGAGCTAAAATCAGAGGCCGAGGCCTAGTTAGCATGAGCTTTCGTCCTAGTTAACAGCCCTGCTGTCTGTGCCAAGGTAACCAGAAGAGCCTCGGGGGCAGGGCGGCCCTCACTCGGTGCCAGGGTAAGATTTAAACCAGTACCCTGGATGAGCTGTGACCTGCCTCCTCGAAGGCAAGACAGTCTAACCTCAGAGCGGTCTCCTCACACACGTGCATCTAATTTAAACAGCTGCCGGCCGTGCAACCCCACCCGTACTGGCCCCGGTTTCTTCATAAACTGGCCCCTCCAGACCCCCTGCTGCCGACTGCCTCCCTCTCCCACCGAAGGCCCATGCCAGGCGCTGCTGGCTCACAGGCAGCCTGCCAGGGAAAGGTGCGCACCTGGATACGGAAGCATTTTTATGTGATTATCTGACCAGTCCTGTCTGAGGCACCTCAGTTGGGGCTCCCAATGGTTATTGCCCCCCCCCCATGACCACCCTGGGTACGTGTGTGAGCTCACAGGGCCTTCCTGGACCCCTGCCGCTCAGCCAGCAAGACATACATAGACTGCCACCTCTGGAGCAGGCGTCTCACCAGAATAAACCTCAACATGTTTCTTTGATTTTGCTAGAAAGGGGAAGTTAAATTGAGGCATGAATGTACTGAGGTCCAACTAAAGCTGCCGTGCAAATAGGCGACCCTTGTTTTGAGTACACTCAGTGAGACTGGGACCTGCTGGGCTGCCCCCGTCTGCCTGTCTCTCCAGCTCCTCTGTCATGTTAGGGAGAATTAAGAGATGAGCGGCGGGACCACACACACCGTGTGGTCCAGGGCATGGTCCTGAGGAGCCAACTCGGAGGTTCTACTGTGACCTTGCCTAGGCGTGCACCCCCCTCGGGGCTCAGAGCCCGTCCCTGCCATCTCCGTCCTCTCAGCTGTGAGGAGACACCCTTCTTGAGACGTGTGAGGCTGTGTTGTCCCATGGAATGTAGGGCAGCTATGTCTTCTGCTTACATGACAGACAAATGCCAGTCTCAGGGCCTCAACACAATGAAGGTTTATGCCCCAGTGGTGCCAAGTCCAGCAAGGGTGGGG
The DNA here is from genome assembly GCA_019455555.1 of Galemys pyrenaicus. Classification (NCBI taxonomy): domain Eukaryota; kingdom Metazoa; phylum Chordata; class Mammalia; order Eulipotyphla; family Talpidae; genus Galemys; species Galemys pyrenaicus. The sequence continues at coordinate 474,961 of JAGFMF010011433.1, forward strand.
ACCACCCCTTCCATCTGTGCAGCAGCTGGAGGTGTGGCCCCCAAGGCTACCTTGGTGGGTGAGGAGAAGGAGAGTCATACAAGATGTTTTCTAAAGACCATATTTGGAAGGAAGCTCCCTGCTCATTCCCTCCGCCTGAGCCCAACCCTGCTGCAGGGGAAGCAGGAGAGCTCCCCTGGCGGTCAGAGCAAGGAGGCACATGCAACATCACCTCTGCCCCACTTGGGGCCCCACCTAGGGAATGGCAGGTGCACCTTGGGAGACGAGCATCTAGGCCATGGGGTCCCGCAGACCTTTAACAGGTGTCTTCTCTCAGAGTCACCTTGGCGGCTCCTACTTGGCCTCCTAGGAAGTGCGCACTTCCTCCAGTGCCTGCGTGGAGTTGCCAGTCGGAAGACTCAAGGGTTTTGTGTCTCAGGTTCTCGCTCCACACAGGCGTGTTTGTCCTTCTGGAAATGCTCAGCAAACGTGTACTGAGCACTTCCATGTCAGACGCTGGGCTTGGGGCTGGGGTATCAAAGACAATTAGCCCCGAGTTTGTTCTCCAAGTAGCAGATATACCCCAGCCATCATTGCTGGGGCAGGGGACACCGGTGTCCAGGGCTGGGGAGACCCCTAGGCCAACCTGAAGGATTTTTCTAGGAGAATCCATGGATGTCATAGGATGACTCTACGATGATTCTAGGAGAATCCATGGATGCCTAGGAGAATCCATGGAGTCATAAAAGACAAAATGGAGGCAATTATCTAAGAGAAATAAGTCAGCCAAAGAAAAGATTCTGTGCCATCTCTCTTGTATGTGTAATCTAAAAAGGAAAAAAGATCAGACTTATGGTTATCAGAGACAGGAAGTGAGGGGGGGGGGGTGGGCACTGGAAGAAGTTGGCCAAAAGGTATCAATTTCCAGTTATAAGATAAAAAAGGACTAGGGAGATAGAGGTGGTTATAGTAACTGCTGAGTGAGATAGAGAAAAGCTGTTAAAAGAGCAGATCCTAAGTGTTCTCATGACAAAGAGAAAAAAACATTTTTTCTTTGTTTTTGTACCTGAACGAGATTTTGGGTGTTAACTAAGCTTATTGTGGTGACCATTTCACAAGATATGTAAGTCAAATCATTATGCTGTACCCAGATAGTGCTGTATGTCATTTTTGTCAGTTATATCTCTTTAAACTTAGGGGGTGGGTTTTGAAGAAAACAAAAGAACTCCCAAAAGTTGTTCATGTTAAAGAGAGGCAGGATTGTTTCAGTGTGGAAGGAAAAAAAGACACGCAGGACTGAGACAGGAAAAGGGTGGGAATTCATTCCTGGCAAAGGACCGGCGTGGCCCAAGCCCAAGCTGAGAGAGCACGCAGCTCTCCTGTGTGCAGGCGTCACCTCTGGGGTGGCGGGAGTGAAGATGCTGGAAAAGTGAGCCAGCCCGGACCACCCAAAGTGGGCCCCCAGGCAGGGGCCAGGCCATATTCTGAAGGATGGGACTTAAAGCAGGACAGTGAAATACCCTGATCATGCCTGGACTCTGCAAAGTCCAAAGGACAGATGGGTGGAGAATGGACAAGACCAGCAGGAAGACAAGAGGTGCAGGTGGGAGGGAGAAGAATTGGGGCACTATTGGGGCATGAGAATCAACAACTTTGCTTATTAAGCACAGGGATGGAGATGGGTGGTGGGGTGGTTTCTCTGAGGGATGGAGTTCCTGAGAATGGATACTTGGGCAAAAGAATGATGGACTCATGTAAAGATGCGTGTGCTTGGGTGCTCTGGGATGGTCAGGCAAAGGTGTGCTGCAGGCCAGCTCCGCCCTGACACTCCATACCCTCTGTCCTTGGCCCTGCCTCGCCCTGCTCTCCCTGACTCAGACGGCCTCTCCTGCATCTTCTCACCCTTCCCAACTGAGGGTGATGTCAATGATGCAGAAGGCCCTTGGGGGTGACCTGGTATATCAGGGCCTCCATGACAACCCCATGGGACCTTGAGTTCAGGTGTCAGAGAAGATGAGGATGGAAGGAGAATTTTATTAACAGAGTCTAGGAGCACGGAGTCTCCTGGGCCAGCGATTGAATCGCAGGGTCTGAAGAACTCTTAGCATCATTTTCAGACTTGAGTCTTACCTTGAGCTACTGTTCAGAGACCCCAGATCCCATCACTTTCTCCCTACTTCTCTGACCTGGAGAGAATCACTTATTCTCAGTCAGCTCCTTGGTCCATTAACTGGATCTGGCCCAGGCCACCTCACAGGCCGCTCCTGTGAGGACCAGGAGAGATTTGTACCAAGGACTTATCCACTCTGAAGTGAGTGTCTCTCCGCATCACAGGGCAGAGGAAGTCATGGCCACAGAATCTTGCTTCCATAGAGTAAGCAATAAGATGCCAGCTCTCATGAGGGGGTGTGTGTCGTGTGGCTCAGGGCAGCGGGGCTGCCAAACAAAGCCATAGAACACTGTGGCTGGGCCCAAGTCCAGTCCACTACGCCTTTGCCATGTGACATGGACAGTCCTTGACCCTTGCTGTAAGGTGGACTAATGGCCCCTGCTTTGCGGGCTGTAAATACGAGATGAACTAACTTCGGAAAGCCCTCTATTGCCCCTCGAGAAGGTGCTTTATAGGCTCTGAGGGGTGTTGCTGCCTCCACCCCCACTGCCCGTCCTAGCAGGGCTGCTGTTTGTCTAAACAGCCCTCCTCTCCACTCTGTGCCAGCAGGTCCGGCCTCTGTTTCCCTGTGAGGAGCCACCACGGCCCACCGAGATGTCCCGGCACCACAGCCGTTTCGAAAGAGAGTACCGGGTGGGCTGGGACCGCCGCGAGTGGAGTGCCAACGGGACGCATGGGACCACCAGCATCTGCAGCGCCACCGCCGGGGCTGGCGGCACTGTCAGCAGCCTCAGCACCCGGCCCGGCCTCCTACCGCTGCCTGTGGTGCCCTCCCGGCTGCCCACGCCCGCCACGGCCCCCGCCCCCTGCACCACCGGCAGCGGCGAGGCCATCACCAGCCTCGTGGCCAGCTCGGCCTCCACCGTCACCACCAAGGTAAGACGTGGGGGCCTCCCCAGGCAGGAGCCGGGTCAGATCTGCGTGCTTGCGGCCTGGATGCTGCCTTCTCCAAAGAACTAGCCTCCTGGAGCTGGGCCAGGCAACTGTTGACGGTTCACATGGTTTTGGTTTTTTCCAGAAAGTCTCTCTCTGTGACTAATTTGTAGGAAGACGAGCAGGTGCTGAGGCCAGCCATTGTCCCAGCCAAGTTGATGAAAATGTTATTTAATGGGTGAAATAAGAGTAAAGCTCCACGTTGGCTATATAGGCTTTCTGAGTGGGTTAAATTAGGCTATGCAGGACCCCCGGGAGCATGAGAGACTTGGGCTTGTAAGAAGGTACTGACCCGCAGCAATTGTCATAAATGGCCACAAACCTACCACGTAGTGACCACTGTGCTGAGAGCCTGGCACCCGCCCTTGCCTCCAGGCCCCAGACAGCTCTGGATCAGGACGGCCTGACAGTCGAGGATGCTGAGGCACACACTGTCTTGACAGCTGAGCCAAGGCTGGACCTTCTGTGAGGACCCAGGCCTCGGGCCCTGGCCGTCAGCCTCAGCTTCAGAGGAGCGGCTGCCCCTCAGGGACAATAGCAGAGGCGGCCACTGACTTCCCAGAACATCAACACGAATGTTGCCAGGCTCCTGCCTGGCGCCGGGCTGAGCTGGTCCCCCTCACAGGCATCCAGAGGGCTCTGGGGATGGGCCCCTGGTCCTGGGAAGCCCCCAGCCAGCTTTGCCTGGGCCCGCTATTCGGGGCTACCTCCAGCAGCCCCCTCCAGACCTGCTTTCACGGGCGTCTCCTCTTTTCTTTCCTGCTTTCATAAAAGTTGCCAGAGAAGTCAAAGGCAGGGTAGCCCCGGCCCCAGCCATTGTGAGGTGGCTGTGGTGTTGGGAAGCTGCGCCCCAGGTGTCTGCGCCTTTGTCTCTGTGATTTCCAAAACTCGCTTTCAGCCCTGCTTCCCTGTAATGACTGCGAGGGCCGCGCAGAGCCCAGCGGAAGCCCCAGACAATGGCGCGCTGGAGGCCGGCTTCAAGCACGCTGACATCTTGCTGCAGTGCATTATTGATTTTATTTTCCTGTTATGAAAACACTACCCCACGGAGGTGGGGAGGGAAGGAATGTTGGACAGGGAAGGAGGTGGAAGATTACTTGGGCAGGACGCCCTCAGAGCAGCCCCACACATTCCTCCCCTGGGCGCTGGCCCCCGGCATGGCTCTGATTCGGTGACCTCTGCCCAGTGGGGCCAGCCAACTACCCCACCGGCCACATCTGGCAGCTGCTCGGCAAGGCCATTTGTTTACCATCTGGAGAATGGCAGCTTCTGGAGCTGATTGCTGGGGGCTCAGGGGGTTGAGAGGAGCTGGACATGGGAGACCCACTTGATCTCAAAGATGAGAGATTTGGGGCAACACCAGGACACAGGTGTGGGCTCTGCCAGGTAAGGAAAGTAACAGCCCCTCCTGCAGGGCTGCCCTGCCCAGGAGCTCCTGCTTTGTTCCCAGGCAACTCAATATTCACCATCCCTGACTGGCTGGGCCCCAAACCACAGCACATGGGAGGAAGGAACCCAACCTCAGACAGAAAACAACAGCTGGCAAGGACCGAGCTGAGTGACTAAGGGGGAGGGCGCATTGGGGAAGAGGGAGGAGGGCAGAAGTTCATGACTGAAGGACAGTCAGATCTTGGCATGTGACCACAGAGAAACTAAATTCCATTTCTCCTGTGTAACCATCTCCAGACCAGTTGCATACCTGCAGGGGCTTGTCTGGCTCGACAGAGGTACCTAATTATGGTCTGGATCCTTTGGGTGCTCAGGAGAACTGGGTGTGCAGGGAGAGGGAGGACAGCAGCCAGCAGTGGCTTCTGCCCAGGGTGCCACTATTAAATTGGGGCCATGGTGCCTTTCTGCCATTCTGGCCTAGCCTCTGCCCTCCTCCCCTGCCTGTATCTCCACCCCGGATGCCTGTCCCCCATGCCAGCCACACTTCAAGAGACAAGGCAGGCCCAAAATGAGGTATCTGTGGTTTTCGCAGTCAACAAACTGAGTCCTTACTGAGCGGCCAAGGACTGGCTCTTGCCTCAGGGAGCCCATGGGCCAGTGTAACAAATCTGTGGCCTGGACAGTGAAACCAAATTACCCAAGAATGTCTCTCCCACGGAGGTTATTGGCAGAGGAGACTCAGTGGAGTGGATGAAGCCAGACTTGGAGGTCAGACTCCTGGGTTTGAGTTCTGCTCCATCTTCACTAGCTGAGCGAGTTTCCTGATCTCTCCGGGCCTCACCTCTACAAAATGGGAGCTGGTGGTGGGCCTGGCCCCTCAGAGTTGCCGTGAGGACTGTGTGAGTTATAGCTCATGTCAAGTGCCCAGAAAGAACACAGCCAAGCCCCTCCCAGTCCTATAGGGGAGACGTATGGGACTAGACTATGCCCCTGTAACGAAGGTGGTCACTTCTATGTCACCAAGGAGAAAAGGGAGTCTTGAGATAGGGGACAGGAGCTAGCCCCATGCTAGGGAAAGGAGGTAGTTTCTGAGCGACGACCTTGTGACTGGCATACAAGTCTAGCAGCCGGGGGGCTGGAGGGAAGAGGGCACCCTCAGGAAGCCAGTCACTGAACGAAGGGGTTCTAAAGCCCTTCTCGCCCTAGGGCCCTTTCCCCAAAGGCAAGTCCAGGGTGTGCACAGGAGCAAACCCCCATGCTGTGGTGTGGGGGGAGCAGCACCTGTGCCAAGAGCAGAGTGTGTACCCTCTGTATGTGTGCCTGTGGCCCCGGGTGTGGGGAGGCTGTTTGAGGGCATTGGCCTGACCTCCTTGGTGAGTTCTAGTACTGTGTGAGGGCCAGAGCCACCCCTCAGGACGCAGGGAAACGTCCCTGGAAAGTGACTCTTGAGGACATTGTCAGAGCTGTCAGGCCTGTGTCCCCACTGGTTTGAGTGTGGAGCAGGGGGCAGGCGGTGTGTCACGCACTTGAGGCCTCACAGGCCATCCCACGGAGGTAGAGATGTCTGCCCCTTCACCTCTCCCCAGCCCTGTCACCAGCTTTCCGAAGCCCCGTCAGTTTCTGCCAGGCAAAAGGGGCAGTGCCGCCCCTCTGGGGCAGGGAGAAGGGAATGCAGGCTGGCTAGTGAGGTGATGGCAATTCTTTTTGTCACTGCTGCCTGGAGAGCTGAGTTGATTATTTTCCTATCTTTACTTTTCTGTGGCCTGAGGATTTCTTACGTGTTTCTGATGAAAGGCCAATTAGATTGCAGACATCTGGCTAGGACACACACGCACACGCACACACACACACCAATCAGGCCAGCACATTGCTTCCTGGGGCTTTGACTATCCGAGTCTTAAGTCTCCAGAGGCAGGATGGACAGGCCATGCATTCCCTTGTTTTGTGGACCTGAAAAGTGAGAGTCAGAAAAACTATCTTTCTGCATGATTCTGGTGTATCTCCTGCATTGACTGCTGAGTGAGAAACAGGGCCAGCCTGGGCTGCCTCCACCGCCAGCCCTGCCCCTCGGTACATTCTCCATGGCAACCCTTGTGGCCACGATGCTGAGGTGACCCTCCCACCTCTCAGCTACTGCACTGACACCAAACACCACATTTCGGCCCGAAAGTGGACTTGTTCACCTGCCGTGCCCTGGGTGGAAAAAGGCAGGTCAGAGACCTAGTGATTCGTCACCTCACAACTGGGGGACAGAACTGACTGTAAATCCTGCCTCTGCCACTTGGGAGCTGGGCGTAGCTCTCTGAGCTGCCCCTTCTTTGCCCATAAAATGGGGGTGATAATATCTTCCTCGCAGAGGTGTTGTGAGGACTGGCTGAGTTAATGTGTGTAGAAAGCTTAGCAAATGCCCATCACTTGTTAAACTCGCAATAAAAGTTACTTTTGAAAAGCCAGATTGGGTTCACCTCGTGACCGCACTTTGAGGAAGCCAGCCCCACTGGCGATGGGTGCTGGTGGGCTGAAGGGGGAGCCTGGACTGTCCCTCCCCTACGCGGCACCAAGCTGCTCCCCCAACTTTGCAGCACCTCAGGCTCGAGGCAGCCCGGCCAGGGCCGCTCGGCAGAGCCATGACCCCATGGCCTGGCCCTGTGCAGCCAGCTCTGTCTGCAGGATGAAAGGCAGCCCCGCTGCCCACGCTCCACAGTCGCTGCTGCATGAAATTTAAATTATTCTCAGCAAACCTGCTTGACAGACGTAACACAAAAAGGACGGCTTCATAAATGCAATTTCGTTCCTGAAAGAATGGAGTTTCCAGCATCCTCGCTGATGTCTAGGAAACATATCGGGGGCTTTTTCTGCTGTGGTCAGGAGCACTCAAGCTGAAACATTCCCATCGCTCCTCAGAGCTAAGCCCTCGAAAATGAATCTGGGCGGAGAAGAGAGAAACTCCGCTGGTGTCAGAGGCTGTAAGAAATCTGAATGGGGCCCTGAAATCTGCAGCCTCCCTCCTCAGAGCGCCAAACACCCAAATTTCTGACATTTATGAGCACTGGGGATTTTCAGGGTATTGACGCTGAAGTCGATGTCTTCTTCAGGCACCCCAAATTCTCTGCAGAAATGCCCCCATTGGGAACATGGTGTGGATGTCTATGGGGACATGGTGAAACACCTAGCTATGAACAGCCAGGGGACCCCTGTGGTGGACCTCTGTTTCCATGTGGCTCTGGGGGTGCCAGGGTAGATGAAGGGTCTTCTGCACAGTTCCAGAATGAAAAGACTCCATCTCATTGAAAAGCGGTCTGCCGAGTGGGCTCAGCCGGGAGAATCGCTCTAGCCGCTTTTGTGGTGAATTTCCAGACTGTGAGTGATTTTATCCAAAAGACTGTTTCCTGCTCTTGAATGAGAAGTTGTGATTTCCCTTGTGATGAATTATCAGGCCCTGGTAATGTGTTGTGAGACGGCGTGTGCATGTTTGTACTGAGCTAATGCATTTCGTCTGCACTCTGTTACAACCGCAGCTGGGATTGCGTCTTCGTTGACTTAAACCCCCTTTGTCAGTCACGACCTGTGTACCAAATTGAAAGAAAAAAAAAAAGCATAGTCTGGGGAGGGTCAACCTGAGTGTCTTGAACCGCAACATTTGATTAAGAGAGACAAAAGGGGGGAGATTACGTGCTCCCCACGTGTAAGACGTGCCTCTGTTGGACAAAAGCAGCTACAGGTTCCACAGGAAAAACATCATTGGCTCGAGCCAGTTATGGGTATAAGGCAACTTTTGCTGAGTAACTGAAGCCCAAAACTTCAGTGGCTTGAAACCACTCCAGTTCTGTGGTTGGGGCTGAGTTCTGCGTAGGCTGGCTTGGCTGACCTCTGAGGGCCTCTCTCGTTTGTCCAAAGTCAGCTGTGGGGAGGCTGCACGCTGGTGGCTGATTTGGGATGGCCGCACTCACACACAGGTGCTTAGCTCACTGTCCTCCAGGCCATCATGATTCCCTGCTGAGTGACCTCTCACTCTCCACCTGACCAGCTCAGGTTCCTTCAGATGGTCCAGGTTTCCAGAGCAGTGAGAAGGCCAGCTTCGCCATACAAGCACTTTTCTAACCTCAGCTTCAGACGTATTGGCTTAAATCTTATTGGTCAAAGCAAATCACACAATCAGACCACCAATTCAAGGAGGGGTAGGAAGCCTGCCTCTGCAGGAGGCATACCTCGCTAAGGTGGGCAGGTAAGGATGGCAGCGTCCATGACCCTGTTTGCAGTATTACCCCAGTGTTTCAGCCCACTTGCTTAAACCCTATGATTTGCCCTCTAACTTTAGGCCCAGCCTGCATGCCTCATGCAGAAAGGATAGTCAATCTATGACTCTCCTGGATGTGGTCCCGTACAGGGAATCAATGCCCAGGCTGCACACCTCCCGCCCTCCAAAGAGCTGCCCCGTGAGTCTGAAACAGGATGCTCACAAGGCTTGTCCTGCCAGCAGGAGGCCAGGGACGCTGGCCCCCGGGAACTGCTCAGGCCACACTGACCATGACAATGCACCGCTGACCAGGACTTGGCCCTCAGCCCTGAGTCTCCAGCACTTGACCCTGTCACTGCCTCACATTGGTGGCACTGGGACGCTGCTGTAGCCAGACATCATAACAATGGAAGGGAAGCTATTGATTCAGAATAAAAAGTCCATCCCGAGGAGACCACCCTCGTGGATTCTGGCCAGTGAGTTTCTCCTTGTGACTGTGCACATGGAAAAGCAAATTCTGACTTCCTGATGAGCCTGAAATCAGAAAAGGGAGCAGGTTGTGTGAGGCAGATACTCGGCACCCGCCTGCCTGACAGCCTCTGACTCTAATAGGACGGGTCCTTGCACATCCCCAAAGTCCCCTGGAAAGGCCTCTTCTTAAATTAAATTAGGTTTTCTGCAAACAATGTCATTCAAGATGAACATAAATCTACTTCTTATTCAGTTGTAATGGTTTTCCCTGTTTCATTTAATTACTCATGTTGCAATTAAACAATTTTTTATCATTGTGAAAGGACAGTATTGTAGCTACATTATAGGTTAAATGGGCTTTAGAAAACTAGCCTGGGAATCTCATCACTATTTATAACATTTTTTTTATAGGGAAAGTACGTTCCAAAATCTAAACAGCCAAATTACAAATGAACTTTCAGAACCCAATCTATTGTTAACCAGAATTGTCCATAATGCTAAAAATAACTTGGGAGAATCAACATAAAAAGGAGAGCTTAGTATCCCTCCTCTTAGTTCATCACCAGCATCTACACAGTCCATTTAATTTCAATAAGAATTTCCTCCGAACCCACACTGTCCCTACACACTTTCTGAAGACAGACTGGAGTCCTCCGAAGGCATCACGCCACCAGGAAGAGTCGCAGGGAGTTCATGAAGAGCTGAGCTGCATAAGGTAGCAGATGGCCACTCAGTTTCCACATTTCGCTAAGCCCTAAGGGAAAGGCGCAGAGAATGCCAGCTGCACCCTTCTCCTGCATTTCAGCCTGAGGGAAATCTACCCAAGCCATGGGGTCATCTAAGACCTTCACCCCTACCACCCACATCAGCCGCTGTTCCCCAACTTGGAAGGAGCCCGAAACTTTGCCCTTGACACCCTTTCTGGCTAGAATCTTCATCCCCTCTCTTTTTTGCTCAGAAATACTCCCATTCATCCTACAGTTGATACCCTAATGTGACCAGCTCTATGGGGGGGGGGGGGAGCCTGCTGTCACTTCTCTTGTTCTCATTAACATTTGTATGTCCCCATATTATGCCTGTAGCATGTGACACTTACCCATGTATTTGTCTGAATCCTTACTGGGCAGTGAACATCACAGGAATAAGGTCCATAGGCTGTCCAGCCATAGAGGTTCTCGACAAGTGAAGAGGGGAGAATGAACTTGTGCACATAAATATATTTTGCCCCAGTTGTTGGGTAGTAGGAAGAAAGGCCTTGACATCATCTCTACTACATGATGGGCCAGGCTTCAAAATCGGAGCAATTACTGTAGATGCCCATGGTGAGGGTGGTGGAGCAAGCCACCGTGTGAGCTGGGAACACCTTCACAGGCTCACTGAAGCCACCTGGGTCCAGATCATGAAGCTGAACAGATTTCACACATCAAGACCTTTGCCTTAGATTCTGCACCTCCTCCCATCTCTCCCAAAGCACTGGATTCACAGAATCATAACCTTTTCATTTGCTTGGGATTCTTCTGCCTGCCTGTAATTCCCTGCAGCCTTTTGCGTTTGCCTCTTCCATGCAATAATAACCGTTTCAGGCACTGTTCTAAGCTCTGTCCCAACATTAGCTTTTTAAATCCTCAGCTGAGCTCTCTGAGGTCACTTTATTACCACCACTTAGGATGAGAAAGCCTAAGTGAGTTGCTCAAGACCTCAAAACAGGGCTAGGATTCCTCTTTGGGCAGCCTGGCTCGAGTTCGGGTTCTCGGCGCTATACGTGCCAACCCAGAAGCATCCCCAGGAAAAGTTGTTGAATGAGCAACTGCTGAAGATCTTTCCACCTGCCCCAGTGCTAGCGGCATCCCCTAAAGAGGCTCCCCTCTGGGGCACTTTTGTTCATCGGCAGTTTGGAACAACCACCAAGGTCAGGCAGGACCCAAGGGCACGCAGGACATGTGATCCAGGCCACTCCCCTCCATGCACAGCCTCAGTCCTGTCCCTTTTCTCTGGGATCAGCCAAACTCTTCTCCTGAGTCCGCGCAGACATGGGTTCCTCAGGACCTTTGAGCCTGCGGTCACAGCCTCTCGCTCTTTCTTAGGGTTTCTTGTTTCGGCCCAAGACTCAGTCAGTGCAGGACTCCCCTCGGCATCTGCTTTCATTTCCCTTCGAACTTGTTCTCTCCCCACAGGGCCCTGTGGCTCATGCAGCTCCCCACAGGTGTTGCCAGGGAGAGTTTGGCGCAATCCCCAAATGTGCGAGGGTGGCTCCCTCTTGTTTGTCCCTTAGTGGTTCCAGTGGATTTGCACCTAGGCCGGGCAGCTGGTGCCGCTGATCGCCAGACCTTTATGGGGGTTGGAGCAGAGGAAGAGGGTTGGAGCAGCAGTGTTGCCACTGTCTCCTGGCCACTGTCTTCCTGGCAAGCAGAGAGAAGGAAAGGGCTACTGTTTGTCGCAGGCTCTGTATCCAGCACCCCACACGAGGGAACAGTCCCCCTGGAATGGTGGGAAGCCCATGTTTGAGGAGCCTGCCTGAGGAGGAGTAAAAAGAACTCAGGCTGGGGTCAGAAGAGAGGTTCGGGGCCATGTCCACGCTTCACTGGCTGAGCGGCTCAAGACAGGACACCGAAGTGCCTGTGACTCGGTTTCCCTGCCTGTAAGCTGGATTCAACCATGCCCACTTCTTTGCACTATTGTGAGGGCAGCAAGAAATAACAAGGGAAAGTGTTTATAAAAAGCAACGCCCTGATTCACAGAGACAGATGTAAACTACAGGTTACCCAGCAAAGAGTGGGGGCTGGAAGATAGGGGTTCTTGCCCAGTAGGGGTAGAGTTTCTGTTCGGGGTCATGGGAACGTTCTGGAATCGTGGTCCTTGCACAACATCATGACTCTAACAAACGTAACCGAGTTGTATGCTTAACAATGGTGAAAAAAAAGCAAGTTTCGTGGCACATAGTTCACCACAAAGGAAAAAAGAAATAAAAGCAGATGCCTCGCTGTTTAGAGAGAGAGAGAGAGGAAGCACTATAAATTCAGGGAAAGTGCAGGGAGCACTGTGAACCTCCTTCCTGAGGGAACGGGAGTGCGAATCGCCCTGGCTGGACCCGAGACCCAGCCGTGGAGGCCCCCGAGCAGCTCAGCACAGCAGCTGGAGACGAGATGGTCTCCCGAGGAAGAAGCAGGAGGGCGGCCCAGCCCAGGGAGGGCCTCCTGGGAACTGTGTCATGAGGAGTCCCCGTCGTGACACAGGTGTGACAACTGCCTGGGGCACCCCCACTCACTCCTCAACTGCAGGCACCCCGCAAGGCAGCAACATGACTGCCGAGTTCAACAAGAAGGTCTTTGGGAAGGGGGTTCCTGGGGAGGCTGGAGCCCCGGCAAGCGTACCAGTGGTCCATTTCTCTAGCACACACAGTGCAGGTGAAGGCCTCTGCTGTGTTCAGTGGCCATTATGAGTCTTTCTGGCAGCAAGGTTCTCCAGGCTAGAGGCGGGGACCCCTGGCACAAGTGTGCACTTGAACCCCAAGTACCCAGAAGCCATCCTAGGGAGCCACTCAGGATTGCCAGTCAGCCAGGACCCTCTCCACGTGTCCTCGGGGCTGCTGCCCCCTCACTCATGTTGAGTGGTGCCCAGCTTGAGCTGGTGGTTCTTGGCCGCGTTAACCCAAGCACCCCACTGTCATGGAGGCAGGAGTTGTGGCCATCCTCGGCAGGAATCTCAGGGATAGTCTGACCAATGAGCTAGCCCACTACTCCCTCGTGATGCCGCTGTTATATGGAGACACAGGCCTGCGTGTGGGGACAGCCCACGCTGCAAGAGGAGTGTGAGTCTGAGAAGGACACCCCCAGGGGGGAAAGACTCGTGAGAGCCCAGCACAGCACCCCCGCCCAGCCCTAGGCCTTGCCCACCCCAGCCAGGAGCAGTCGGACTCCAGCTGCGCCGCCTGGTTTGTCGGAAGCATGCTGAGGCTGTTTTTCTTATTTCCCCACAATATTAGGCTGAGAAGAGGATATTGGGCCTAATATATTGTGCCCATAACTCACAATAACGGGAATTCAATAGTGGCGACCCATCATCTGCTGAGATTAGAAGGGAATATTGTGAATATTGTATTATAAAGGCATTAAAAAGGCATTATGAATTGGGTTCCACTGCCCCACGTCGTGTTCCTTGTAAATAATTGAGGAAGACTGTGGTGCTTGGAATTTGGGATTATCCATTGTGGAGATTCTAGCAGTCCCCTTGCCAGGCTGGTGGGGCTCCACCGATTTGACAGTTCACGCAGCTGTGAGGGAGTCTGCCCCCAGCAGGTCTGAAGGCTCTGGAAGAGGAGCATATGTTTCCAAAGACTCTCCCTCCCAGCAGAAATCAGTACCTGCCACAGCCAACAGTAGGCACTGGATTTTTCTTGCAAAATCTTCCGAAGTTCAAGTATTCAATGTCCCTTGCCTTCAGCCCCTGGAACTCTGGCTTCATAGTCAGGCCCAGGTGGACTCGTGGCAGGACTGAGTCAGCAACAGCCAACCCATCACCCCTCATGCCGCCTTGGCTCCCAGGTGGCAGAGACGTGAGGCCCAGAACACCAAGGTCAGGCTGCCCACAGAACATCAGGACCCTGGTGGAGCAAGTCCTGGCTGGCAGACACCGTCTCTGGTGGTTTCTTGGTCCTGTTCTGCCTCCAGAAAGTTCCATCACCTGCTGGCTGTGCTCCCTGTAGAGCAGACCTCTGGATGTTCCATGTGGTCCTGTGGAAGAGAAGGGGCCCCAGCCAGGAGGCCAAGGACTTGACTCCAGCAGAGGAATGACCGCCCCCAGGAAACCTTAAGGAAGAGCAGGCCAGGACGTGCCGACTCGGTCTGCAGTAGAGCGCTCGCAGGAGCAGGTGTGAGCTCAGCGGTGTCTCTGACCTAGACTGCTCAGAAGCCCCTCACAAATGGACCGTCTGGAGACTGCCAGAAATTCCCCCATCAGCACTGCTGAGCTGGTGGGCAGTTCCGAAGCAGCTGGTCCTTGGGAACGGAGTGGACATCCTTGTCATTAGAGGTGTTGTTTCAGGGTTGCAGACTCGACTTCTGTTGATGGCACGTCCAGCCACTAGAGAGGTGGAGGAGGGCCAGGCAGGAGGCCGTCAGGGCCAGAAGGGTTTTACGTAGAGGGCAAAGCACACCGCGTTAAGCAGTCTGAGTTGGGATGCCTGTTACATACCAGTTGAATAAATGCTTAACATGCCCGGAGCTGGGACTAGGAACCTGGACACCAGATTTAAGTCCTGGCCCTTTTACTTTCTAACTGTGTGACCTCGGGCAAGTTACTTATCCTCTCAGAGCTTGGTTTCTTCATCTATAAATGGAATAATGACTCCCATGGATTGTCAAGGAGATTAAATGATCGAATCATGCAAAGCACTGTGAGTGTCTTGGTCCAGTACACACTCCTCGCACAGGAGCTGTTATTGTCATTGCCACAATCTTCAATGTGAGCCCTGCCCCGCTCTGTAAGTCTCCCTCTTCCTCCTTGAGACAAAAGACCCTGTCTTCCTGGGTTTTGCGATGCCAGCACCTCGCACGCACCTGCTACGTGTTCAGTGAATATGTGTTGAATTACCTAATTGAATTGTGGGTAGAAGAAGGTGTCGTCATGGAAATGCACTTGCTTTTACCAAAACTAGGTGTGTGCTGCTGACGATCATATGGCACTGCCCCTGGGTCTCACGCACCCAGAGCAGCCTCCTGTTCTTGGAGGTGGCATCTCAGCGACAGCTGTCAATAGCCTACATCTTGAGATGCTCATAGCTGCCCCCTGATTCAAGACCCCAAAGTCAGGCATCTTGCAAAGCGCTTTCTGAGCTTGCATGAAATGAAGGGCATCTCCCTCCTTTGATGATCTCCACCCAGAGCCTGTGCCTCAACAGTCCTGGGCCCCAGGCCACACTTGGTGCATTGGTGGTGAGATGTGTTTTTGTTGTTCTTTTATTTGTTTTTGTTTTTTCAACCATTTATGGAGGTCCAGGCACTGTGCCAGAAGTTTTACATGTGGCGTCTCAGTTCGTACAGCAACCCCATGGGGTAAAGCTGTAATTATCCCATTTTACATGTGAAGAAACTGAGTTTCAGAGACTGGGGAGCCACTCTGTACCCCAGCTAATAGGATTGGAACTCAGGTCTTTGTTACTTCAAAGCTTCAGTCCTTTCCCTTGGATGTCTCCCCTCAGATGTCTGCCGGCAGCCTCGAATATAAAATGCCCGTAGCTAAAATCTGTTTTCTCAGCCGCAAACCTGCTTCTCCCCTGCACACCTGTTTCGGAGACAGACCCACCACTCAACCAGCTGTGCAACCAGCTGGCTTTCCATCCCCTCCCTACCCCTGTCCATCAGTTCATCTCCAGACATTCTCAGACTCATCCATTTCCTTCCTTCCAATCCCCGTGCATGGCCATTGTCTAGGGCACCATCAAATCTCACCTAGGGGACAGAGTCAGCCTACCTGTCCACCTTCCCACCTCCAGTCTGCCCCTTTGTTCTGCCTGTGTTCCCCATTGCTGCATTCTGATCTTGCCACACCTCAGCTTTCAAAATAAAGAGTGCAACTGCTCCAAACTTGCCCTGAATGTGGGACGTAAGGCCCATTGGGGCCCTACCTGCCCTCAACCTCACCGACCCTTATCTTGCACGTACTCCACATTTCAGCCAAATGTCTACTGTAAGCTCTTCTCTGATCTGAGCATGTGCGTGGGTGTGTGCACACCCACATGCATGTGTACACACGTGTGTGTACACACACTGGCAGACAGAGCATGGACTGAAAGGACAGGCAGCCTTGGACTCATATCACTGGTCAATTGCTTAGCCATTCTGTGGCCTCATCTCCCTCATCTGTAAAATGGGAATAACAATATTTCCTTCCATGGGTTATATATGAACTAGGGAAATCTCAGTTCAAAAAAAAATCTGGCTTATCACGGGACAAACAGTAAGTGCTTAGTCAAGGCTGAGGATAGTGGTGACACTGTGTGAAATATGACTTTTGTTTCAAATATAAGTTCCTGGGGACGGATTCTGTAAAGACGGGTCTCATCTGAGAATACGCAAAGCTCAGCATTTAATGACGTCGTCTTGCAGAGTCTCCCGAGTTGTCTGAGGGAGTCAGGCCCCTCTTGCCTGTGGCACAGCTGACGTCAAATCCCGACCTGCTAGTGTAAGTAGTTGGTCCTCTCAAGGTCCCAATATCCCACCTGTCCTCCTTCCCACGATTTGGTGCATCAGGCAGATTCTCTCTTTTGTTCATTCAACAAACGTGCACGTTTGTTTACTGAGCAGGTGCTTGTGACCCAGCCGGTCCAGGGCCTGCCCTCTGGCCACCTGCCTGCGATGAAGGGCACCCCAAGTCACAGTCAGTGACAGCTCACGGGCCTGCTGCGGCGGCCACGCATGCCCTGCTCAGCGGTCTGGGCCTGCAGAACCAGTGTGTTTAAACACTGCAGTTCACCTCTGAAAAGCTCTTCCAAGATGCAGCCGCTCATTACGGGGCTGCGGCCTGAGCACCTGAAGGGGTAGGGGAGCCTGCCCTCCCCCCTCACCCACTGAGTCTGGCCCTCCAGCTGCTGCCCTGGCCTTGCTTGCCTCCGACGATGCCACGCTAGAGTCAGGAGCCAGAGGCCACACTCCGGGGTAGCCCCACCTCCTCCAGCCTCACACCTCCTGTGCCCCCCAACAGCAGGCGTTTGCTCATCAGAGCAGCCCACAAAATAAGGAAGAAAAATCTCTTTAGACTGGAAGAATAGGGCTGCTGCTGTTTTATGGTGGTGTGGTTTATGGTTTTCAAACATTTTAATTAGTTTCATTTTTTAATATAAATGCACCCTGATGTTTTGTGCAGGAAGGGCAAGTTCTTAAAATCTCAGAAATAAAGAAGGAAAATGACAGATCGGCTATTAAAGCGTCACACTCAGATGTGTTATTATTATTATTGTTATTTAACATTTCTAAGCGCCTGCACTGGGCCAGGAGTGGCGCTGGAGACACCAAGGTGCCTACAAGTCGAGGTGTCGGTGTTGGGGAGTCCCTGGGAACTGTGGGTGCTTTCTCAGCTGCCCAAGGCTGGCCGGCCCTGTGAGGATCTCCTCAGGGTCCCCGTCAGCCATCTGCTCTGGGGCTGGTTTGAGCCTGGGGCCAGCCCTGTCCTGTACTCACTGCTGAGAACGTACTGGGATTTCCTGGCATCAGGCCTACCGCAAGAGGGACGTGGCCTATAGTGTAAGCCGCCTCCTCCGGACGTCCTGCCTCTTCAGCAAACGTTTGGGTCAATGAGAAAGGAGGATTAGAGAGACGGAATCTGACTCTCTTGGGACTCACGTGTAGTGGTTTGAATAGTGGTCACCCCAAATAGGAATCCCCCCAGAAACTCCAAAGGCAATCTTGTTTGGAAATGGGGTCTTTGCAAATGGAATTAAGGAAGGTTCTAAAAATGAGGTCATCCTTGATCAGGCAGGCCCTGAATCCAGTGACAAGTATCCTTTGAAGAGAAAGGGGAAGAGGCTCTGCATGCATGCACATGCACACACGCACACATGCACACACGCATGCACAGCACACATGCACATACACACATGCACACACCATGCACGCATGCACACACGCACACGCACATGCATGCAGAGGCTGGAGTGATGCCTCTCAAATCTAGGAACGCCTGGCGCCACCAGATGCCACGAGAGATAAAGAAAGGAGTCTCCCTTGAGAATTCAGAAAGCAGAGCGTGTGTCCTGCCAACATCCTGATTTTAGACTGTGGCCTCCAGAACTGGGAGAGTGAATGTCCATCATTTGAGTCATTAGCTGGCGTCATTTGTCGCGTCCACTCTAGGAAGCTGCCCACTCTTCCTAGCTTCTCCATCCAGAGGGCCCACCTGAGTGGGCTGGTGTCGGGAAGGATGCTTCTGCTGCTCTGGGTTTGTCAGGGGTGAGGCCACCCACTGATCACTCCATGGCCGTGGAAACGAAGACATCATGCCTTCCCCCTCAAGTCGGGGTTGCCTCCCTTAAAGTGAGCGCATCTCTGAACTGGACTAACAAAATGGAAAAGGATGGGCTCCCCTGCTTATTCCTTTGACAGAGGTTCTTTATCATACTCGGAATTCAAGTTCTTGGTTAAACTCCGGATTTCAAATTCTTGAAATCCCAAAACTTGCAAGCCAAGTGAAAGCTCCTAGCACTAACCACTCCCCTTCCTCCTGCTGCAGCCTCAGCCCCACCTCACCCTCCAAGGTGCTGCTTAGTGCTGTTTCCAGCAGGTCATTTCACAAAGCGCCAAGAGGGTGCCAGTCCCAGTGACCCCAGGTGGGCCCTCGGCAGACAGAAGGCCTCCCAAACCCACCTGCCCACCTGGGCACAACCATGCCCTAATGGAAGCCTCGGCTCCTGGCCTGTCAGAAGACCAGAGACCCCAGGCAGCCTGCTGCCGGCTAGCAGGCCTGTGCTGCGTTTCCCCAGCTGCTGCCCTGAGTCTGGGGATGCGTTTCCACTGTAGCCACTTGTACACCCAGCTGGAGCTGACAGCCCAGAGCCCAGGCTGGACAGGCAAACCCGAGGAGCATTTATGCCTTCGCTGCCCGGGCTGTGGGAGCAGAGCTGTGCACCATGCTCCTGGAGAACCATACCCCTCTCGGATTGGCCCTCTGGGGGCAGAATGGCTAAAACTCTGGAAGTCCAGAACCCACGTTTGGGAAGTATTGGCTCTGTCCAGAGGGGTTTGGGCTAGTAACTGAGGTTTGGGGAGCGATTGAATGACTTGGCCTTAAATTTGTGGGAGGAACATCTGACTCGAGCTAATCACATCCTTCGAAGCCATGGCAAGCTGGCTGTGCTGGAGCAAGTCCTCAGGCACAGAGGCTGGGGGATGACAGCGGAGAGAGAGAAAGTCAAAGGCAACACTACGTGGTTAGAAATTTTCACTTCCATCAGCAAGGATTTTGAGTGAAAGGCACCACCCGTGCATCAAGACCCCCCGCAGGAGGAGATGGCGTTAGAGGGGGGACAGAGGTACCGGGGGATGCGGAGGGGTCCCTAGGCCAGAAGGGAGGGTGATTTGGCTCAGCGGGCCCAGTCTGCAAGAGATGGCTCGTGAGAACGGTGCCTTTAAAGGCCGGGGCAGTTCTCCGCAGTGCTCAGCAACATGGCAGCTAAAGTCAGTATAAGAAAAAAGCAGATAGATTACAGAGGGCGGAATCCAGTACTGAAAGGTTCTTGGAGTCTGGCGATAGCTGCAGCTCACTGCTAACCAGGAGATTTATGTGACAAGATTATCGATGGTATTAAGCACATTTAGAAGACAGGATTATACCTACTTCTGGGTCAGTTCTGTGCCATCACGCCCCGGTCTGGCCAGCGTGGTAACAGATGGACTGCCGGCTGTGCAGAGGTGAAGCTAAACACTTGCACAACCTCAGGGAGGAGGGAGACTCAGATGATGAGTTCAAGACTGGGTGGCCAAGTTGAGTCCAAGGAAAGGCTCCGGCTCAGCGTCTCTAGTCTCCCCCACCCACCCGTCCTTCTTCCCTTTTCTCCATCCTCCTATCCCTCCTCGGGGGCCTCCCCAGATTTTTGGCCCGGTGAACTCCCTCACCAAGAGGAGAGGACCTAGATCCAACAGGAAACAGGAGGCAACATTGAGGAGGAGTGAGGAGGAGATCCTGCTGACCCTCCAGCCACCTGCCCAGAAATGAACTTTGGGGTAACAGTGGACTCCTTCTCAGAAGGAGCAAACAGCACTTTAGCTGCTCTGCCACAGGAGAGGGTTTAAAATTAGATTAGACACAGCTCAGAGAATATTCTGCTGGGGGCAGTTCCCAGTGGCCATCAGAGGGCAAGGGCGGCTGTGATGTGGCCTGCTGGGCCCTTCCTTCCCTACCGTTCAGCCCAGCCGGGAGCAGAAGGAGCAGGTGTTGAGCCTCCAGCCAGGACTGTGCCCCACCCACATGGCCTCTCAGCTGGGGGGTAACCCCTGACGTAAGCAGAGCTGAAATTGTTGCTTAGAAGACGTTGCTTTTACAGTTTTTTTTTTTTTTAATTTTTAGAATTTAAAGTATAGGCCCTCCCTGGTAGTACAGCGGGTTGAGCGTTGCACTGTGAAGCATCCACGGCACAGCCCCACAAGTTCAATCCCCGGCCAGGGAGGGGACCCACATGGCACAGCAGACCTCTCCTGCCTCGCCCGCCGCTCCCCTCAGCAGTGTATTTCGTCCATCTGCCTGTTCTGCTCCCCACTGTCTCTGGCGAATCCTCTCACCCTCTCGCCCCAATGACCCTGGCCTGTACCCCAGCTCTTGTATGCATAAATAAATAAATCTTTTTTAAAAAAGAATTTAAAATATACATGAACATAAAACTCACCATTTTCAAGCACACCGTTAAGCTGCTTTGAGGAGCTTCACAAGGCTTTGCCGCCCTCATCATTCTCCAGTTCCAGAATATTCTCAGAGCGCCTCAAAGCAGCCCAGGCCATGAAGCAGTGAGTCCCCACCGCAGCCCTCCCTGAAAGCATTGCTTTGTTAAAGGAAGGCTAATAGGATGGTCTCGTGGAACGTCTACTCGGCTGCATGGCAGGAGGGTAAAGAGCCCGGTCCTGGGGTGGTTCCCTCCCCAGAGGTTTTAGCCCACACCACCCCATATTTCAGTTGTCTAGACGCTCTTCCCACATAGGCACTGCCAGTCCCGATGGCCCTGGTGACCTCGGCGCCTACATCGCAGCCGGCCCCTGCCCAGCCCTGGCAGCATTTGTTGGCCAGAAGGCTATGAAACCAGCCATTCCACTGCTGATGTGCTGCCTCGTATTGTTTGGGGACATAAGGCTTTGTCCTCGAGTCGTCGTACTTTTGAACCTTGCACAGAAAGAAGCAAAGCCCTGAGTGGGAAGAAAAGGCCCTTCATGTCTCTCCTTTTAATTAGACGCCCTGTGAAATTGCTGCAATTTTGCACTGTGGCTCCCTCTCAGCGTGTCTAGAAGCTCTGAAGAAGCTCTTAACCAAGGAAGCCAGGAGTTCATTTTATTCTTTCCCTCCTTATTTTCTTTCGAAGGCCAATTTACTTTTTTTAGACATTTTGCTTTTCGCCTGTGCTGTTGGTTGGGATTTGTGTATATAACAATGTTCCTTTCACAAAAGAGGTTAGTGTGGTCTAGTGGAATCCCCAGAGCCCCCCACTAATCACTTTTGATGGAGTAAGACTTGGAGAATCAATTATTTCGCCTTACAGTCTGAAGAAATGCACTGTTCTTGCTCCCTCTTACATGGAAACATAAGCCGCCGGGAGGCCTCAGCGCTCGCCCCACCCTGCAGCCTCCCCAGGCCTCGAGTCCCCCTAACTCCCTGGCGGGACCTGGGAAGATCAAAGGGACAGATGACAGTGTTCGGCGTCCATTTGTCACTCCATCGGAGGGAACGGCCCGGCACGATGTTAACAGTCAGGCCTGGTCCTGTGTTTCATGAATATTTTAGAATGTTTGCTGGTTGAATTCTAACTGTTCTGTGTCCTCCTCCGTCTACGTGTCACCCATATTCCACAGTTTAATAGGAGCTTTGGGGGATGGAAGAACCACTTCTCCATTAGTCTCCTTTATTATCCTAAAACATGCCGGCTAAGCTGTTCCGTGTCCAGGGTCTAAAGTCTGTGTGGTCTTTCTCATTCTTGCCTCACACTGAATCCTGATACAGGGCCAAGGAAAGCAGTTTCATTTTCCGTGACCATAGATTTAGGGGCCAGAGCAGGAACAGCCGGCGTCCGGCCCGTGGTGACATGTTTCTCCCGAGTCTCCGGCCAGTTCTTCTGTGGTGGTTTATTCCTGACAGGCCCACTCACCGGTCTCTCCCTCCTCACAGCCTTCCTGTCCTCCTTGCTTCTCCTCCCACCCTGTGCTGTCAGTCTTCACAGAAACCTCTGCCATGTCCTCATCCCCGCCAGGCACTCTAGGTTAGGCCTGTCCCCTCTGCGGGGACGCAGTGGCCAGCCCTGCTCCCCCTCCTGACCCCCCACCGCCCAGCCTGGAACAAGCTTGACATCAAGTGGGGCTCGTGGGGGGCCGAGTGCCAAGAGGCCATGGAGGAGGCTCCTCTCCCTTCCCCCTTGGGAAAGCCCTGGGCCCCTTGGGAGCAGACCCAGGCAGCAGCACCAGGGGCCTCAGCAGCCTGGGCACAGGGGCCTCTCCCGCCACGCATCCCAAAGCTTATAGATTCTGAATCCCCTAGGGCTGCAGCCACCATTTACATTGTTAATGAGCTTCCCCAGGATGTTTTATGCTTGGGGACTTGAGGGTTGTTCCAGGTTGCCCAGCAGTTAGATTGGAGGACATGGAAGACGAAGAGAGATGGTGCTGGGTGGGGCCGAGCCCCAACAGCCCCCACACCCCAGGAGGAGCCACCTCACCCACAAAGCTCTGGTTAGGCCTGATGGGCGTGAGTGGGGTTCCCCCAACACCACCCCAACCGTTTCCACACACCCAGATGCTGAGACAGGGCCCTCTCATCTCATCTCGGAGGCCAGGCACTGACGGTGCCACAAGATGGTGATTTCACACACTCCTCCTGCTTTATCCTGTCTGCCCCTTCCATGGGCACCATAGCTCTTCCCACACGTCCCCTGTAACACAGTGCTCCTTGAGGTCCGGTTCCCATCCTTCTCTCCTTTGTGCCTGTGGGGTTGACACATTGAAGGTGCCCAAGAAATGGCTGTTGACTTAATGTAATCAAATCACTGAATTGAGGCAGAAAAGGCCAGGGTGGTCTCTGTGCCCCTTCCCTTGGTCCCAGGCAGCAGGAATGGAGTGAGGGCTGCCTGCCATCTTAGGACCCTGCGCCTCCCCCAGTGCAGGAAATATTGATTCTGTTGTTTGTTTTGCAAGGAGGCTCTCCCCACTGGGACCGCCAGATCTAGTACAAGTGAAATGGAAACTCCGAAGGAGGCAGCGCCTGGCAGCTGGTCTATTAATAGGGCGGCCGGGCGTGTCCTGGAGGAGAAGAGGCCCCTTGCCTGCCCCAGAGGCATTGGGCCTTGGCCCAGTGACTCTGGAAGCCTGCCCACCCGCCCACCTCGCTGGGCTTCACTCCACACTGCTGCAGACAGAGGTGGGGATGCGGAAAGGTCAATCTAGGTCACCTTTTAAGCAGGAGCCAAACTGAGCAGCCTTGGCCCAGAACTGCAGCAAAGAGCTCCTAAAATCCCTGCTGGACATAGCACAGGGGTCAGTAGACAGAAGACACATTTGGGAACTGCAGGGAAACAAGCTTTTCCTTTCTGCTTCAGAGGAAAATTTGAGTTGAGCAAAGCAGAGCCAACCCAGTTGTCATCTGGATACTACACAGTCAGATATTAAATCCAGCACACCAGGTACCCAGAACAGTTCTTGGGGGAACCTCCCAAATATTGAGGCTTAATGGTGAGTTTTTTGGTTGGTTTTTTTTAAAGCTTTATTTATTTATGCATATAAGAGCTGGGGTACAGGCCAGAGTCCAGGGAGGTGAAGGATTCACCAGAGACAGAGCCAGAACAGAACAGGCAGACTTACCGAAACACACTGCTGAGGGGAGCAGCCGGCAAGGCAGGAGAGGTCTGCTATGCCATGTGGGTCCCCTACCTGGCCGGCGGCAGGGATTGAACTGGTGCTGCAGTGGCTGTGGTTTGCTTCATAGTGCGTTGTTTAACCCACTGCGCCACCAGGGAGGCCCCTGAAGCTTAATGGTGTTTAAAGGTGGTGTAAGAATGTGTGGTGTGGGGCAGATGAGGCTGATATGTACAGACGTACAGGTTGTACACTGAACAACTATAGCCTTCCATTCCGGGTTCCACTGCCTTGTGATTGCAAGGGAAGGCAGCTGGCATTATGGGAGAGTCTAGCTGTCCAGTCTGAAGGAGGCTGCCTAAATATCAAGAAATGGAGCTGCTAGTAGAACTGGACGTACCAACGTTCAAACCCCTTACTCTACCAACAGAAACAGAGGCCTAGAAAGGGAAGGGATATGTCCAAGGTCATACAGTATCTATGGCCCTGTTAATTTTATGGCTGGTCCTCCTGGTCCCCAGGACCCTCTTACCACTTTCCTATTTTCTGCCTTTTGTATTTTAACTGCTCTGATAAACCATTGAGGAAGATCCTTTACTTCACAAAACCTTGAAGACATATCACATTCTGGAGTTTTCTGCCTCTTCCCAAGCAGCCTTCTGAATTGTGATATTTCTCCAAGCCTGGGCTGGACCTTCTGTCTGCTCTGTTTATTCAGGCTCTGGCCCGTATGTTTTATCCATTTCATGCTCTCCCCAGATTATTTCCTACAATTCTTGGTTTTTATTTTTTGCATCTGCCCCCGCCAAAGTATGTGGGTTGATGTTCAAAAACCTTAAAGCTCAGGGAGCTTTCAGAGCAATAAATTCCATTCAAATCCAGGCATTCTGCCCAGGCCCTGTTTTTACCCCCTTCACCCCCCAGACCAATATGAAGCCAGGGGTGACTGAGCACGTGTTGAGGTCACCACCCACAGGGAGACTCAGTTGAACCCCTAGACCTCAGGCAACTCCTGGAGTCCAGGCCACCTAGAACCGTGGGTCCTGGGCAGCCCTAAGACCTAACACTTCTGAGCTAGTAATCAAGGTGCCCTTATTCAGCGGAGGTGGGGCTGGGGGCCAGCCAGAGGACACTGATTTATTCCTCCACTCACTAAGTAAGTAAATGCTCATTTAGCACCTACTACGTGTCTAATGCAAACAATTCCCCCTGCCTTGGTGGAGCTTACACGCTAAAGGATGGAGACAGATAATTAACAAACAAATGTCAGGGGGTGGAAATAATAAATATCAGAAAAGTGTTCTAGAGAATAAAACCAGGAAGGAAGGCAGAGAATGCCAAGGGAGAGGTGGGGTGTGTGCAATTTTAAAGGCCAATTCAAGTGACATTTGAGCAAAAACCTGAAGACGGTGGGCGGAGCCATGTGGTTGCAGGGCAGGAGCTTGCTAGACAGAAGGATGAAAAAGGGAAAAGGCCCCAAGGGTGGACTGTCCTGTGCAAGGGACGAGGAAGCCAGGCCCTGCAGGTGTTTGGCTGCCTCGTGGGAAGTGGACAGGAAGGGGCAGGGCAGAGACAGGACACAGGAGGCCCCCACACGCCCTCCTGTCCTCCCCGTAGCTGAGCTCAGTCCTTCTGAACTTCTTCCTGGGCAAACATCTCAGATTCACCTTCAGGTCCCAGCCTCCTGTTGGGGTTCCTGACCAGGACCCTGCATCCCTGTCCTTCCTGACCCTTTTCCTCCCTCAGCCCCTTAGCCACACCACCTCCACCCCCACCCCATTCTGCTTGTTGCATTTTCCCCACCACGGCCCCTCCGCTCCGTCCAGGCAGTCACGGTCCACACTTGGGCACTCCTAGGTCACCATAAAGTCTCCAAATGGGCCCTCTGCATCCTGCCCTGCCCCAGCCTATGCCCCCACCCTCCTCTCACTCGGATAGATCTGCCCTCCTCATCCCTCATTCCTTTGCCCAGACTCCTTCCTCTTCCTGGGGTGCCCCATGGCTCCTTTCACCCCTCCCTCAAAACCTGGCCCTGTCATCTCCTCCCTAAAGTTTTTCCTGCTGGCCCCTCCTCACTCCACAACCAGCCCTCACCTGCACCCTCTCCTGAGTCTGGCCGACCTCGGTCCCTGGTGATGGGCAGTGTGGCTGCTTGCTTTCCCCCACACTTCTTTCAGCAGCTGTCCACCTTGACCCCCAGGTGGTCGTCAGGTGTCCACTGGGCGGGGGTCTTGGTGAATGCTTGCAGGGAGAGCGTGATGTTTTGTGGCCGCTCCTTGAACGCCCTGCACTCGCTCTCTGCCATGAGAAGGAAAGCAAGAGAAGGCCCCTGGTTCAGAGCCTCAAGTCGCTTTGACCACAGACGCAGGCGTCCTGGAGCTGAGCCTGGTCCTCTGTAAGCTCAGCCTCCGAGCCGTCCTCACCGTCCGAAGGCGGCTCCCAGACGTTCAGACCTGGGGCAGGACACAGGCTGGCAGCTGAGTGACCCAGGGAGCCCTCTCAGGCCCTGCTTGGTCAACTGCACCTTGCCCCATCTCAGCCCCTGCTTTGGGGTCACGTGGGCATTTGAGCAGGAGGAGTCAGTCCCCTTTCCAGAGTGGACATGCCGGGGGGTGGTTTGTCTGTCCAAAGAGGGGGAAGAACAGACCTAGGACTGAGCTTGCTCCTTCTCAGGGAGTCAAGAGGAGAAGATTCTTCATGAATCTGTCGGGGAAGGGAGGCAGTGTAAGGGGGAGGAGAGAACGAACCCCTCAGGGGTTCGTGGGTGAGGGCATGTGGGTGAGGACCAGAGTGGTCCAGTGAGGCTGACCCTGTGGCACTAAAACCCAGACTCAGAAACACTTAGACACATCTACACTTAACTGCTAGGAGCGGGCACCCTTGGGCCCTGCCAACGAGTGTAGCTGGCTCAGCTTGCTGCCTCTAGGAGACAAGGACTCCCAAGGGAGACCCTCACTGTAAACAGAAGGGGCAAGAGGAACGCTGAGCACACGGGAGTCCTCATTGTCCCCAACCTCTCCCTTCCATCCCCTCTTGCTCCCCACGCCCCCACCTAGATGTCCCCCCTCAGACATTCACCAACCTGGGAGCAGGACTCCGGTCCTTTCCCACACACTCACTCACCGTGAGCAACTGTGCTGCAGCTTCCCTGCCTGTAAAGTGAAATGAGCATCCCTGCCTCGCCCGCCCCCCAAGGTAGCTCTGTCCCTGCAGTGAGAGAGTCGGTCATCAGTCCTGGAGGAGGAGCCCACAAAAGGGCCTTACTGCGTGTAGTGCCATAGGGAGGGGGACATTTCTGACATTTCCGCCGGGCAGGTGGCCCTGGAGCTCCGGGGCGGCCTTGCTAGGGGAGCGGCAGGGTCCATGCAACACGCAGCGACTCCACGGTACAGCTGGGCGTTGGCCTGCGGGGCGTGTGGTGGGGTGCCCATCTGGAACTGATTGCCGGGTTCCCAAGGTCACAGTGTCCAAGCCTTCCCGTCCAGTTCTCCAGGCCCTGGAATGGCTCTGCCTGGACCCAAGACTAGGGACATTCCCTTCCCCTGGGTTCCCAAACCCTCAAGTACCCACCCCAGCTAGCTCCCGGGCCATTCTTCGCCAACTTTTTTTCACCGTCTTCCTGTAAACATGTTAAAAATTGCCTTCCCAAGTTTCAGTTCCCCACCTCTCGTGCAATTTTCTGGCCTCCCCTGATTTCAGCCTCCAGGATTGAAATTCTTTCTCGTGGTCTCCAGGAGGAATTGGTGAAACAGAAAAAGCAGGAAATTAATGTCCCAGCCTCAAGGCTCCACACAGCATTAGATGGAATTAAAGCAGAATAATGAGTCGATACACACACAACTCTGTTGTTCTTTGATTTTCCTTTCAAAATTCATGTAGTGAATGCTTCCTCCATCCCACACCGTCTTGGGCTGGGAGACTCGCTGGCGTCCTGAATGAATTTACATACCAAATGGGTTTTAATTTTATATTTTCGCTTAAGGTCAGGACATTTATTTATTATCATTATTTATTACTGAGGCACGAGTGGTTTTAATTATTTTAGTGTTCCTCCTACAAAGCAGGATCGCTGCTAGCTACGGAACATTTTC
The DNA here is from genome assembly GCA_019455555.1 of Galemys pyrenaicus. Lineage (NCBI taxonomy): Eukaryota > Metazoa > Chordata > Mammalia > Eulipotyphla > Talpidae > Galemys > Galemys pyrenaicus. The sequence goes on from JAGFMF010011433.1 coordinate 502,762, forward strand.
CGTTTCCGCTCACATAAATAATATAGTTTTTAATTTCATGAAGATTTAGTGTTCGTCTGCTTTGTAAATTAAACTCATCGTTTACCACAACAGAGACGGAGGGTTCGGGACATCCCGGTGGACTTCCCGTGTCCCCTTTGCAGGTCGCTTGTCCCAACTTGGGTCATGGTGTGAGAGAGAGAGACATGTAGAGGGGCCCCGGGCGGGGCGGGGGGGGGGGCGTGGGGCATAAAGGGAGGAACTCAGGGAAATGAATTCCTCTCTCANGGGGGGGGGGGGGGGGGGGGCGTGGGGCATAAAGGGAGGAACTCAGGGAAATGAATTCCTCTCTCATGCAGTGTCACTTGCTGTGACATCTGTTACATCTGCTCCCCACAAACTCTGCAACGTCTATGTTTTTATCTCGACTAAGCAGATAAAGGAATCACTGTATGGGAGCTACGGTACCTGACACCACTCGAATCCACATGATAGGCTGAGATTCAGCGATGTCCCACCCCACGGCCCAGCTCCTTTCTCTCTCTTACAAGCCCTCTCCACGCAAAGGCTTGAGGAAGTGAGCAGGTGTCGGGACCCAGGCCTGGATGGAAGCGGGGGAGATGCCAGATAATTATACGTGGGAGCAGAAACAGAGAAGGAAGAAGCAGACAGAAGGGTGGAGGGCAGTGACTGGCCAGACCACGGGTGTGACTGTGTGTGCACGTGAGTGGAGGGGGAAGAAGCTGCCTGAGGGTTTGGGGGACTGAGGCCCTGGGGACAGAGACCCCAACACACAGCTGCCCTGGAGTCACTGGATCTTCTGGGATCTGGTCCCCAATGCCTCCACCTAGATCCTCATCTCTTTCAGGGAGACTGCTGGGTCAGTAAATGAGCTCCCTCGTACAGGGGTCTCCCCCACCCATAAGCCACAGGGAATCCCCTGCCATCTCTAAGCTGGCTTCATCCTCGGAAACATTCCCAGAAGGCAGCCGCCAATCTGTGGGGTCTGTTTCACAGTCCCCACTGCCTGTCTACAAGGACCCCATTCCATGGCACCACGTCCACTTTTGCTGCCAGCATAGCCTCTGGAATGAGCAGGCTATTGGGGTTGCCATGGAGAAGCTGGGCCCTTGGTGGTTCGAGTTGTGCTGGTCTGTGAAAAGGCATTTGCCCCCTGGCTGGAGCAGGGCAAGGGCAGAGCCTCACAGCCTGGTGCCCTCTTCTCTGGACCAGCCCACCAGCCGCATCCCCAGCCCCTGCGGCTACTAGCAGGTCAAAAGCATATCACATTTAAATGACGCCAGCTTTATCTGCAGAGGTTTTCTTGCGTTCTTGTTCAGTCTCCAGCTACAAATCAGCCCCAGGAGATGAGGTCTCCAGACAGAAGCTTTCCTGTCCTGACTGTCCCTAGGGAGAGGAAGGAGCCTGCTGAGTAACCATCATAGTGGCAGAGCTGAGCTGAGCTGCTCGGACACACACCGCAATTAAACAGGGGCCGGGCCACTGTCCTGGCGCTCAGCACAGCTCAGATTTCAGCAGAAAATAGACCTCACACTGAGTCATCCTTCTCCATAATGAAAGACGAGCTTGTGTTGGTGGGAATGCCTCGTGTTAGGGGAAGGTCCCTGCCAAAGCGAGAATGTAACTCTTTAGTGCATCTTTAATCCCTCTCCCGTGAGCGTCTCCTTCCATATGAGGGAGTTAGAAAGACTGGGATGCAGCGGGGAAAGCCGTCCTTACCTAGAATGGTGAAATTCTTTTCTCCACCTCAGAAATAGTCTCCCCCAGGAGGACATAAATAAATAGGAGATTCCTGGTGCATACTTTACCCATTTTTCCGATTTCCTTCCTTCTTACTCATGGCACTGACTTAAGTGGCGCTTCTGGATTGGTACCAGCTAGATAGGTGCCTGGGGACAGGGAAGTCTCAGGGCTGTGTTTAGAATCAAATTGAGCTAATAGCAAAGTCTCTTCCCATTGAAAAGGGAAATAAAACAGCTTTCAGAACCAGCTCTCTTGCTCCATTCTACAGGGGCCCTGCTTCTGCTAGCTGGACCCACCCCCCCCACCCCCCAAAATCCAGATCCACACATTAAAAAGACATTTTCAAGAGAGGCTTCCTTCTGGAAAGATGCAATTAGGCATTTGTTTATGATTCCCCCTATTTTCTGGAGGAGGAGATTGAAGCCTGGAGATCAAGGCAGCTGCCTGAGGTCACCTAGCTGAAGGAGGCGGCCCCTCATACTCTGAAATCTGAAAGCTGGTTCTGTGCACCCAGGCAGATCTGGCTGAGTGTCCACATAGGTCCACACCTCTGACGGGGCTACTGTCTCCTCTTGGGCCATTGTCTCCTCTTGGGCTGTTGTCTGTCTCCTCTTTGCAGTCCAGCACCTCCCCTCAGGAACCCCCACTGGGCTGCAGAGGCAGAAGTAGGCAAGAGGAGGGTGGGAACAAGATACGACCCCTTGGAATCTGCCTTATGGCTGCAGCAGGCGTGGAGCCTGTGCTGGGGAGGCTGGGGTCGGGTGGATGCTGCGGGGCAGAGACTGGGAAGGACCGGCAAGTTGCTGCCAAGGGGCAGGGGGATGCTTCAGAAGACACGATACGAGCCTGGCAGGAATGGACAGATGGTTCCTCAGCAAAGAAATGATCCTGGAGTCGAATCCCAAAGCTGAGGACTTCCTCCAGGCTCTGCCACAAACATTTTACTTTTTTTATGTTCCTTCACCCAGCTCCAAAACAAGCTACTGGAGGGACCTTACTGCCCTGACGCGCCACCAAGCCAGGGCAGGACATGGGGAGACCTGTGGGTTCTTCTAGAAAGAGGAGATAAAAGGCTTCCTGGAGGTACCTTTTCCAGATCCTTCTTCTACCCCACTGCGGAGCCCAGGGCCCTGACGCCAGGCAGGCCGCTCCCCCTCTGGGCCCAGTGCCAGGAGTCAGGCTTCTTTCCAATGCAGGGAGCACTTGGTTCTGCAGGACACGGAGGCGTCAGAAAGTCAGCTAAGCAGCTCTGCAGAGCGTGGGGGCAATAATCACCAGACTGAGTGCACTCGAGGCCGGTAATAGCAGTAAGAGCAGCGCGGTGATGGTTGGCCTTAATTGAATCTGCTGCCTGCCAGGCCTCAGTAGGTGCCTTGCACACATTTTGCATCAAATCCTCTAGGGCACCCTTTAACATCCCCATTTTAAGATGAAAAAACTGAGGTTTGGAAGTTCATTCACCAAGACCTTGTGCAAACTTTCTGAGCTCAGGTTCGTCTAAGTGCAAGTACATCGGTGTGTGGGAAGGGAACATCTTTGTGTTCACTTCAAGCAAAAACGAATAATCAGGTGACATCCACTGCATAGCTGCATGCACACACGATGCTCACACACTCGCTGTGCCTGGTCACGCACAGCCTTGTTGCACCCACGTTCCCTGATGCAGAGCTCCCCCTGTAGCCACTGATGGCACAGAAAGAGCTGGATTCCCTCTCCAAGGGCTGATCACGCACACACGCAGGAGCACAGCAGTGTTTGCAGTGCAGAAGACTCCCGGAGTGCCCCCAGCAGCCCAGGGGGAAGCTTCCACAGAGGCCTGGGCTGCAGTGCACTAGCTTCTCACTGCGAGTCCCATGCTGGATCCCCAAGCTTTCCCTCCTTCCAATTTTGGCACAGGGAGCTTGATCACTCAAACCGGGGGATTAAGCTTGAGGACACACAGTTGCAACGGTTGTGCCTCCCAGGTCAGGGGGGTGAACTCCTCCAAACCCAGAAGGCTGGGGTCAGGGGTGAGCCTGAGAAAACCAGGTCTGGCATGGAATCCCTTGGGAGCGGCCTCTGCTCATGCCAGCTTGCTTGGGGAGGGATCACAGGAAACCCCCAGATTCCTCTCCCAGGCATTCTTTCCTATTTAAGGCATGTGCATGCCTGTGACTTAGGCAGCCACACTGGGGCAGGCAGGGGCAAGGCAAGTAGAGAATGTTAGGTTTTTTAATGTCAGGGAACAGGGAGGAGAAAGGTCCATTACACAGAATAGTGGGAGGCTGATGTAGAGTTGGGGGGTTCAAAGGCCAGGTGTGCCCTGGCTCTCTTACTGTGTCAAGGCCCCTCTTTCCTCATCTGTCAAGTGGAGACAATACGATAGCCCTGAATACCTCACAGGTAGTTGTAGAAAATGTCAAGGAACTCTCCAAATATGGCCCATGACCCCCATCAGTGATGCAAAAAGAAGGTATGGAAACAGTGGATGCTTTCACCACATTCTCAATTATTGTAATTCCTAAAATGGTGTCATATCTTTACGTTCTTTTAAATAGAAGGTCTATTTATTACAAATGGAATTCACATTTGTAACTATTTCTTTGTATGTGTGCAGGGACATGTGCCTGCACACAGACACATGCGCCTTTTGGAAAAGGGAGAGCAAGAGGAGGTCTCAGTGAGGGCCCTAGTGCTCTGATGGGTGTCTCCTCCCCTCTAGCATTTTCTGTTGCCTGGAGAGGAATCGCGTGCGTTAGTGTTGATGATTCTAAAACAGCCTCTTTGCAAGGTGCCACTGGGGGCATGCCCCTTCAGTGCTTCCTGCCACAGGTGGGGGCGTCAGCCACTGCTCAGGTGTCCTCATCCCGGCTTCCCCCTTAGGGTGTGCCCCAAAGGCCCTGGTATCCTTCCTGTTCTGCAGCGAGCAGCCCTGGGTGTGCTCCTTGAGGGGGATGCCACATTAGTCAGACGGCTTCTTCATATCTTAAATGTGGGGTCGGGAGTGACGAGGGAATTTGTCCCCGCATATTAGCTGGAACGCAGCCTGAGCTGGAGGTTGGTGACAACGAAATAATTGGAGGTAAGAGCTGTGAGGCCATTAAGATAAATTTTTGACATAAAAATGTAGGCTGGTTCATAAAAGGTTGCAGTGACAATAGGTTATAGTGACAGCTTTTCAACAACTGTATAAGCCCGCAGATGGAGGGGAATTCGGCGTATGAATCACAAGCGGTCCAGACAACACAGCGTCCTTTTATAGGCATAGATCTAAGGGAGGAATAAAGTTATTCAGATTGGCCCATATTAAATAACATTATTGTTAAAACAGAGAGGAGAAAGAAGGACAAGGTTAGAGGCTTGCAGACTCTCTCAAGGGAAGCCTTGGTCTTCCCGCTTGGGCGCTGGGTGTTCACAGCTCCTGTCTCTAACGAGCATCGCCGCTGCTGTGGCTCCTGGCCCTCCCTGCGAGGCGGGCCTTGTTCTCACATCTGCCCTCCTGTGGGCTCAGTTTTGTGCCTTCGATGGAATGGCCCGAGTTCACCCCTGTGTGAAACCCTTTGGGGTGGGAGAATCCTACCGGAAAGACGGCAGCTCGGGGAAGGAGTGGCTCCATCTGGCCAGGACAGGGAAAGGACCTGGCTCGCCCTGGTCATTCCCGGCCCAAGTTTGCCCTTGGCTCTGACCAAGTGCTTGCTGCCGAGTGCGAGGGCAGACAGGCCACCTTTGAGCCCACGTGCCTCTGCTGAGGATGCTAACACAGGACAGCTGTCCTGTCCAGGTAACCCTTTGTGTCATCACCTTTAAGCTCAACACCACCCAATGACAAGTTACTGGAATTCCCATTTTACAGGTGAGAAAACTAAGGCTGAAGGAAGTTAATCTACAACGAGCTAATGTTTCAGTTCTCAAGCTGTTTGGGATTTAAATTAGGATCTGTTTGATTCCCAAGTCTGACCCCCCAAGTCCTGTCCATCATACTGTTCGGCCCGTGAACATTCACATACTGTTCAACCCGTGAACATTCCAGAAACAGAACAGAACCATCCCAGCAGGGAGAAAGGCTGGGAGCTCCTCCGGGACTGTGGCGGGGCTCAGCAATGGGGAGGAAAGATTTAGTCGGCTGATAAAATTCACACACGTTTCACAGAGGCTTTGGTTGGGATGAAAGGGTCCTTGTAGTGAAATGTCTAAGTTCAGTGATTTCACTCCGGGTGTGTGAATTTATATTCATAATTTGCTAATGGTAGTTAAATACGATGCAATAGTTTATATGGCTGTGAGGGGACAAAACACGCTGGCACAGGCATCTGTGCTCAAGGCTCCCCCTCCGTGGTCGGCCACGGGAACAGCCCTGCAGGTGGGATCTGTACCTGTGAAAGAGGCCCTCTGGACCACCTCCGTCCCAGGCTGGGAAATCAGGGCCCATCCAAGGTCTATGGGAACGAGGTCTTGATTTCCTCAGTGCTTCTGGAACAAGAACAGGTTCCTCTAGGCAAGACCTAGACAGCAAGCTGGGGTCTGTCCCATGAGGGGCACTAATCCCACTCTTGAGGACTCTATCCTTGTGACCTCATCATCCCCCCAGAATTCCTACCTCCTAATACCATCATGTATCAGCATTTCAACACATGAATTTGGAAGGTTCACAGCATTCAGTCCAGAACAGTGCATCTTTGGATCTTAGGTGCTCAGGCTAGCCCACCACCCAGCCCACGTGGTCTTGCCTGATGACTTTTCTCTGTTGTCTCCAGAGATTTCCACCTCACATCCTAGAACACCATTAGTTTATGCCCCATCCTGCACAGCCTGCACCCGAGGCACACCCAAACCCTCCGGCATCAGACACACGTGGGTCTCAGCTGACACCCACAGCTTAGCTGTCATGCAGTGAAGGGGATTCTTGGGGCCCCAGCTAGAGAGGTTGAACGGCTGGACTGGGGCAGGGTGCAAGAAGCAGTGTCCGGTGATTGTGACAGTCATAGACCCAGAAAATGTCACTCACCCAGGGGCAGGGGACAGCAGCACGGCTCCCTAGGGTGTCCCTGGTCCTTGCACCTACAACAAGCACAGATGTCCAGTGCTCCAGAGGCCTGCCAGGCCAGGCCTGATTTCTGCAGAATTTGGAGGTAACCAGAGTGCAGGCCCGCTTCACCCTAACAGACCAGAGGACAGAGCGCTGGACAGTCAGACACGATACTGTCCCTGTGTCCCCCGGAGCATCTCCTGAGTCATCTGCCGCAGCACCTGGCCAAGGCAGGCGTGTCATGTTACGCTTTCTCCTTGGGCTTTTCTTAGTAACAGCACTGGCTGCGGCCGCTGCTCTGTGGTCTCCGGGAGACATTCTGTCCTGGCCATTCCCATGGCTGACCCTGAGTCAGCACATCCACTCAACTCTGGGAGCCTCCTCCTCAGCCTGCCCCGGGCCTGGGTCAGTTCAGTGGGGTTCCTCCAGGAGCCACCAGGGGTCAGAAGAGCTGTGGCCATGGCAGATAAGCAGGAGGATGTCGTGTGGGAAAGGGATGGCTCCTGGCAGCTGTTCTAAGTGAAATGCTCACTTGTCCCGTGGTCCTGTCTCCTGAGGGTCAGAGGAGGATGTCGATGTGGATGTGGATGTGGGTGTGGGTGTGGGTGTGGGTGTGGGTGTGGGTGTGGGTGTGGATGTGGGTGTGGGTGTGGGTGTGGGTGTGGATGTGGGTGTGGATGTGGGTGTGGATGATGTGGATGTGGGTGTGGACGTGGGTGTGGGTGTGGACATGGATGTGGATGTGGGTGTGGATGTAGGTCTCCCACCAGCCTCTCATTTCACAGGTGGGCCTCAGGCCCAGCCCTTTTGTAAGAAGGCAGAAGGATCTCCCCAGTTGGGTTTCTGAAAGACGGACACAGAAGAGGTGCATGTGGATAAGAAAGTCCCTTCTCTGATGCTCAGCAGTGGACCACTGAGTCCAGGCCCTTCCAGGCCTGTCTGGCACTGCAACCCTCAGGGGAACCTGATGGCCTCACCAGCAGAGGCCCCGCTACTGCTGCTCGCAGGATCAGGAGTAGGGGGAAGAGTGCAGGAGCCAGTCCTGCAGGCATCTCAGCTCCTTCCTTCTCCCCCAGTGCCCAGAGCAGGTGCCTGGACGTTGGTGTGGTGAAGTCACCTCCACGGGCTCAGGCCTGGGTGCCGGTAGACAGTTCTCTGTGGACCTGGTCCTCGGGACAGGGGCACCAGCGGGTCCCTGTTACCATCCAGCATAAGGCGTCTGAACCGTGGCCAGCGGGAAGAGCATTTTCCTCCGCAGAACTGAGGTGACTGCTGCTGGTTGCAAGACCGGCTGATAAGTGGTCCCTTTGGGACACAGGTGTCACCCAAGGAAAGAATTGATGGTGATCAAAGTGGCAGATTTCCTGGGAGACAGTGTCCCTTGCAGGCAGCAGCAGGAGCCCTGCGGGTGTCACCAGAGCCTTTCCTTCTGGTTCTGACACTGAACGTGCCCCGAGGACACGGGCCCCTGAGCTCTGGAGGCCCATGTGCAGGACGGAAAGGCCCAGTGTGCTGGGTCACCTGAAGCCAGCCTAGATGTACAGAAGAGCAAGAGGCTGAGAACAGAAAGGGAAACTTGAACATGTGTGCAAATTTTACCCCAGCCCTCTGAGGGTCGAGTGTACCCGTCCTGGAAGCTGGTCTGCACCCACTCCTCTCCCATGCCTGCTCCCCAGAGCTCTCGGGCTGGCTATGAGCATCAGCTCCCTGTTCTGACTCGCACCCTGACTTCACCTGGGGCTACAGCCAAGCCCCGGAAGTCATCCTCTCGGTCATTCGCAGAACCCAGGGCCAGACTCCCCACTAGTGAAGGGGAAGGTCCTATGCCTGCTAGAGCCAGCCTGACCTGACCTCCTCACTCCATCAGATCCTGGAGTGGGTCCTCAGTCACTTGGAGGGTGACATGGTTGGGTAACTTCTTTGCTGCACCACGCTGCTGCTGGAGACTCCCAGGTCCAGTCAGGCCCTCCTCAGAACGTGGCCCCTGACCCCAGGGTCATAGGTCTCCACCCCACCCCCTTGGGGACATGTGGAGGAAACATTCTTTATCATCTCTTAGGTTTTGTTGAGACAGAAACTAAGTTTTGGTTGTGTTTTCAGAAAAAGTAAATCCTTACTGATTAAACTGCCAATGCAAATTGACACATAACCTACCCTCAGAAAAGTTATCCAGAACCACAATGAAATCTACCAAATCTTCAGAACCTGGGAAAATTTTGTTTGAAGGACAAGTTGTGAAATATGGAGATGAGGCACCACCTATAACTCTGGGTATGTGTGTGTGTGTATGTGTGTGTGTGTGGGTGGATGGGTAAGGTGGTAAGGAAGAAGAGATTGATTCCGAAACATTCTTTAGACACTCAGAAAAATGGCATAGACCAGCCCTACTTCAACTACAAAACCAGGCCTTGCACACAGTAGGTGCTCAGGAAGGCTGAGGCCTTTCCCTTGTAGGCTCTGCTGAGAGGGTAGGGTCCCTGTGACCTCACTGTGTGTACCCTGGGTTATCCTTCCCATGGCTTGCTCCATCAGTGCTTTTCCAATTAGCTGTGAGATCTAAGGCGCCAGGTTAGGCACTGCACGGAAGCATCTGAGATCTGCCGAATTTTGTGTAGTCTGAGCAATTTAACGATAAAAGATTCGCTTTATGAAATCCCTTCTCTTATAAAATGCAATTAGCAGTTTTAACCTCCTGAGGGAACAAACCATTCACTACTTGGTGTGAGTTGGTTTTAGCAGAGTGTTTTGTCCTAAAGCTAAACTGTAGTCAGAGCAGTCGGCAAGAAAAGTCACCCAAGGGGTCCTGGGCGTCTGGGAGGGGGCGCTTCTGGGTATGAGAGGGGCAACTGGAGTATCAGGGCTTGCTGAGCCTGCATGAAAGGGCAGTCAGTGACCATTACATCAGACGTCCAAGGAGCAGGTGAAGCCACGCAGACAGACGAGACAAGATGACTCGGAGACGGCCAGCCAACCGCCCAGGGCACACAGCAGTGGGGGGAAGGCCTTGAGAAGAGGCTTATATGACCCCAGAGAAAATCTCTTCTCTCTGTTCCGTGCGGGGGACACCCCGAGAAACGAAGGGGGTAGAGAGATGAATGCAAAATGCAGAAGGGATCCAGAAAGGAGGTAGGAGATATACCTCCAGTGAGTCACGCTGGATTTTTAGTCTTGGACCAAATGGGAAAGTTACTTGTCATTGAGTATTTGAAATTGAATCATATCAGGTTATACACAGACTTGGTTCCTCATTCTTTAAAAGGCCTCCAAATTGTTTCTTTTGTGAGCAAGACTGTTGTAATATGAACTGCCAGGCCCCAGTTGGTCCATCTGTTTGGTCAATTTAGATGCTCACACACCCCTCTCTTTCTAGGAACCCTGGAAATTACCCAGGATGGGGCGGGCGCAGGGCTGAGGCTTCAGCCTGGAGGTTTTCAGTAGCTGGTCAGATACGTCCCCTTTCAATGGTCTCACACAGGCAGTAATATCGGCCTCCAACCCTGACAGGGTGGGGGAGAAAAGCCCGCGTACAGATGTAACCACATGGGGAAGGGAGTAAGACCGCAAGCATTAAAGTGGCAGTGTCTGCCTGTGACATTTTAGTCTTTCATTTCCTCCTGAACATATCTACACTTTACTGTGTGGAGCTGAGCTCCCAGAAGCCCCAGAGGTCTCTCATCTGCCGGCCTGAATTGCTGCTGAGTGTCTAGGCTCCGTGTGCGTGCTTCCTGCCCAGCAAAACAGCCGTCTGTGGTGGGGGGGGGGGGGTTGTTGGGTTGGGTCCTCTTCCTCCTTGTCTTATCATCGACACCTGGAATATGACAGGAGCTCAGAAAATGTGTTGTTTTGTGTTTATTCAAAGTTACGGCCATAATTCACAAAACACACACCTCGCATTTACTCTGGTAAATTCTTCCTTTAATTGAAATGCATTCATTTGGAGAAAGCGATGCTGATAGGAACCAGATAACTGGAGAACGGATGGTTTTCTAAGAGCCATGGGCCCCTCAGGATGGAAATCACAATATGGACCATTTAGATACCAAACCCATTAGGGGAGGCAAGCAGGATTATCCATCCTCACACAGAGCGTGGAATGTGAGCCCCAACTCATATTAATTAAAAATTCTAAATCACGCAATTGTTTTTTCCTAGAAATACTTTTATGCTCTGTTTTATTTATCACCATTAATAATAACAATAATGATAACAATAATAATAAAACTACTGTGTGATTAAGGTGCAGATAAGCAATTAGGAAACAAAATATTTATGGATTTTTAACAAGCCTTATGCTAGGGACAGGAATAGAATACTGACAAGGATGTTTGTATGGAAGCTCTTTCTAGAATGTTCTTGGGCTGGGAGTTGAGGTTGGACACATAGTTCTATTTCATTTGTTGTTCTGTCAATCTGTTCACCTGATATCAATTGTTTAGTCACTCAACTGTTTGACACATATGTACTATGTGTCTCATCTAGGCCAGCAGTGCGCCGGGTGCTGGGGGCCACTTGTGCCTGGGAGTAGGTACAGGAGGTGCGACATGGCCAGTGATGTAGGTACTGCGGACTATGCGGGAACCTTCTCCATCAGTATTTTGTATAAGCTCAGACTTACGAGAGACAGCCAGGTGAAATGGGCCAGTGGGGAAGAGAGAGCCAACTAGAGAGGCCAGGGATGAAAAAAGAGCATGGCACTTTGGAGGACTAAAAGTAGTTCAATCTCTTTACTTAAGGAACAATCCAACGGGAGCTGAGAGGCCCGTTTGAACCGCATCCCGAGGACAGCAGGGAACCACCGAAAGTTGCATCGGAATGGTGGTCAGGTGTGCACTTCAGAAAGTTCTCTCTGGCTGCTTTGTGGGGTGAGAAGCAGGAAGCAGGGGCACCAGTGCAGCTCTAGATACAGAAATGCATGATGAAGGTGGCCTAGATGCTGATAATAACTGGAGGAAAGAGAAACAGGCAGATCTGAGAAATCCAGGCGGGTGACGAAAACAAAAGGAGCAAGTCTTTGCTGAGCTCTTACTATATACTGTGGAGCCTCTTGTGCCTGGAGGAGGTACACGAGGTGTGGTGTGGCTCTAAAGAGCACCTTACAGTTTATTTGGTGCACTCTTTCAACAAAACCTATAAGGTAAAGTTCACCCCGCCCATTTTATGGATGAAGAAACTGAGGCACAAAGAGGCTAAATAACTGGCCCAAGAACGCACTAATCTAAGTGGCAAATGTGAAGCTGGGCTCACCATTTGGTTCAAAACCGGACTCCTCTGGGTTTGAACTCTGACCCCTCTTCCGTTTCAGAGTCCATTGACCCAGCTACATCCAGTAACTGTCACTCATGTAGGAGGGTGGGCTGATCAGATGAGTGTCCTGTGACAGATGCACAAAACAGCCCCTCTCCTGCCCAGAGCCCTTTCTCCCAGCCACCACTGCCTCCCGGTGCCCAGTGCACCCTTGGCATTTGTTCTGGAATGGCTCAGAAATGCAATTGATTTCCCAGCTCCCTATCTCAGCACCATCTCAGAGAGCTTTTGTGGTGAATGCACTACTCTCTGAGCAGTTCTAGGGACACTGTCTTCATGTTTTGCCTGGGATAAAGTTCACAAATCAGTGCTGTAGGAGGTATGGTACAGAATGAGCTGTGAGGGATCATGAAGTGAAAAACACTGTCATCTGGATTTCCTGCTCCCCAGATGTCCTGCTCCCCCAGCTCTGTTTGCATGTGTCCTGTGGACTCGTGTGGCTGCAGAACCCAACATGCTCAGCTGCATCACTTACCTGATGAGTAGGTTGCTCCTTTTCCCCATTCCGGCACTGCTCTGAGCCCTAGGGCAGCAAAGTAGCTGGGCAGTGGTCAAAGGTCACTCAGAAGCCCTTGGTCCTCTCTCAGCTACTACAAAAACTTGGCCTGAGTCACTTCACTTTCTGGATCTCATCTGCCTCTACAAAAATAGGAATACATGTCCCTGCCTCTGTGGCTGCAGAGTCAGGTCGTGGATTCCTGCACCCGTTCACCAGCTACCTAACACCTACCGTGTGCCGAGCACATTTTCAAGGTTTGTGATAAAACAATAAACAAACAAACAAAAATGACTGCCCTCACCAAGCTTATCTTCTAGCAAATGAGAAGAAGAAAACAGATGACAAGAATAGATACCACGTTAGATGGTAGTAAGTGCCCATGGGTTCCACGTTGGAAAGGATCTAGTGGAAGTCCGGCCCAATTCTGCCACACTCCGCTAGAACAGGAGATGCACAGGGACCAGCGACCTGAGGGTGGAGGTCGGGAGGACAGAGTCGCGTGGCGGGGAGTCAGTATTGTGGTCAGTTTTCCCTCGAGACTCTGTTGGCCACTTCTAAAGGGACAGCCCTCAAGCTAAGTGAGATTCTGACAGCCTGGGAGGAGCAGAGACCCAAGATGGGTGTCCTGGTCCTGCCAAGGGGCACAGCGGGCCCGTGACCTGGATCGCCTTGGGCTGGGACTCCGCTCAGGGCCCTCTCAGCTTTGTCATCTCAGGCCGTCCAGCTGAATTAGGATCTCAGATGACTAGTGCACCAAGTGCTCGAGAGAAGCAAACAAATACTTTCGGAAGGATTGAACGTCAAATTACTTTTTTAAAAATATTATGCAAAGATAGAACCTGGTGCACAATTGAAAAACTGAGCAGCACAAGGAGAGAGCATGAACAAAAGTGAGTAGAAACAATAAAATACGTAAGCAGAGATCCACAGGGGCTCCAGATAGAGGAGGGGAGGGGGCAGCACAAACTGAAACAACTATGACTTACCATGACCAACGTGTTAGAAGACAAAACTGAGGTTTTCAACAGAGAGCTAGACAGTATATATATATAATTTTTAAGAATCGAATATAAGGAATCACATACCCCCAAATTAAGAACTTAATAATGAATTTAATAGGTACAACCAAAGGGAGAATTAGGAACTAAAATATTGGTTTAAAAAAAAATACAGCATTTAGTACAAAGAAGATAAAAGAAAAGATGCTGGAGAAGGATGGGCCGATGAGGATACGGGAGGGGCAGAGAGGAAGAGGAGGAGGTAGGAGACCTTGAAGCAGAATGTATGTAGCATTGAGTTTGTTACCTACAAATGTTAGTTACCTACATATGTAACATACATATGTTTGGAAGAGAAAGGGGAGAGGGAAAATAAGTCAGAAGCAATATTTCAAGAGATAGTGGCTCAGAACATTCCTAACTGTTCAAACACACCAAGTCACAGATTAAAGAGAACTACAGACTCCAAGCAAGATACGTTTTTTTAAAAGTCCACACGGCTCATAATAAAACTGCTGAAAACTAAAGACAGAAAACTCTGAAAGGCAGGGGGAGAAAGATTACTTTTAACGTTTTAGTAATTAAACATATAACAGACCTCTCAACAGAAACACTGAAAAGCATAAGGTAATGAAATAATATTTTTAAAGTACTAAAAGAAGGAAATAGCTTAGAATTTAATACCCAGTGATAACACCCTTCAAGAACAAAGGTGAGATTTTTATTTTTAATGTTCAGGCAAACAAAAGCTGAGTTAAACTGTCAACAGCAAATTCACACTAAAGGAAATCCTAAAGTATGTTCATCAGACAACAAGAAATGAATTCAAGAGATAAGGTTAGAGTTTCAGGAAGGAATGAAAAGCAACACAATATATTTTTAATGTATATCTAAATGAAAATTGGCTTATTAAAAAACAATAAAAAATATTCTCGTATCAAGCTTGGCACACCCAGAGAATTCACCCGAATGCAAAAATAGCATAAAAATGGAATGTGTAGGGGAGTAAATTATTTTAAAGTTCTTGAAACAAAGACAAGGTAGGGAGCATAAATATTAAGGTTAAATCTCAGGAAGTCAAGCATACCAGTTGTAACAGCTATAGACTTTACAGGGAACTAATACAAACATGTATCCAAAAGCTAAGGGGAAAATTAGAAAGGGAAAAGCAAAACGAGTGAGACCAATAGAAAGCATTTAGTAAACGATCGATTCAAACATTATACATCAGTAATGGCATCAAATGCCTGTGTTCCAAAGCCTTTCCAATTGAACTTAAAAATCCTGAATATGTGCTGTCTATCATAAAAACACATTAAAGGATTAAAGATGCAGAAAGATTAAAGGTAAACGATGGGGAGGGGGTGTACCATGGAAACAGCAGGGGTGCTGCACTAGTCCCAGACTATATAGACTTCAAGACAAAAGCACAAGTAAAGGGACATGCTCAGAACGGCTTTATAAAGCTCCATTCATCAGTGAAGAAATGACAATTAGGTGCTGCTTGGAATGTGGCCCCACAGGTGAGGGATACCTGGGCCCTAGAAGGTACTAGCAGGAAGCAAGACCTGCTGCTCCTCAAAGACCCAGGCCAGTTCTGATCCTTCGAAAGGTGGTTCCTCAAAAATGCTACTCGAATGTAAGGTCACTTTTCTGCTCAGTCCTGCGGGCTCCCAGCACCTCTGGACCTCACAGCTCAGCCTCCCTTCCCCCCAACCCCTGTCTCCTCCATCTCTTCCTTGTCGCATCTTCTTAGGAAAGATGTTTATGGAGCACACACTGCATGCCTGAGAGTACTTCATCTCATCCTCACAAGCCTGGAGGTTGGCATCATGACCCCATTGGACAGATAAGAAGTTTCTGGACTTCTATTCCCTCATCTCAGTCACCTCATAAGCACTCACTTTACCTTCCAGTTGAACTGAAAGCAGGTTCCACAGGGTTGCCCAGTTCCGAGGCCGCCACCTCCGGGACTCACCACACTTCATCCCATCCTGGACTTAGACCTGGGCCCCTAGGACAAGCCAGGGCCCTCAGAACTTCCCAGACACACTTCCAGGGGGCCCCTTACCAAACCACCTTCTGATGCCCTGCCCGGAGCAGTCAGACAGCAGTCAGACACCTGGCCCGACCCCTCGCCAAGCCTTGCCTTCATCCTGGGGGGCTGAGACAGCCCATCCAGTGCTGCACCCCGCACCCCACTCTGAACCCCACCCTGCCCGTTCCTCCGTGCTGGTCCCACTGACAACTTACTTACTGTACATTACATTGTCTTGTCTCCACTAGCCCTGGAGGGCGGGGATGGCTCCTCGTCAGGTTGGTTTGTTTGTTGTCCATTTCAGTCTCCCAGGACCAAGAGCAAGGTTGGCATGTGGCGGGAACTTCAGAAAGATTCCATGAATGGATGCTTGAATGCTGTTGAAGGCTGGTGCTGTTAGTCCGCTTTGTAGTTGCAGAAATAGGTCAAGGCTCGAAATGCCATCAGTCCCTTGAGGGCACGCGTAGGAGCCCCACCAAGGGCTCTGCCCGCCAACCGCAAAGCACTCTCCTTTCACCGCACCCCAGAGCCCCGGTTACACTGTGTCATTGGGGCTCTGCGGACAGGAGACTGCAGGTGCATCACCTTCCCCTCTTCCGTGTCCACAGGGTTTTCACCGTGTCTCCTAGCAGCACAGGGACTTAGCCGAAGGCAAGCATGACTTGAAATCTTGTCGTGCCTTAAGCAGAGGAGTCACGGCATTTCTCCCGCTCCTTCGTGTTTGTAGCCATGCTTTCAGCTTCCTGGGGCCCGTCCTTGGAGAAGATCCCTGCCCCTGCGCTGGCCACCCCACCTTTGATGGTGAAGCCATTAGGTGCTCGCATTGCTCACCGAGGTCAGCACACCCTCAAGGCCGAGAGCCTCACTATTGGAGGCTGCTCTGAGAATGGCCTGGTTGAAAGGGGCGTCGTGTCAGGGAGGAGGCTGGGGCTCGGCGAGCCGGGCTGCTTCTTCCGGGCGAGTGTCCGATGAGCACTGGGCAGCTGTGGAGCACCTGTACTAGGAAGGGAGGGACGAGGTTGCTGATGCCACCCCGCTCCCCCGGCTCCTCCAAGAAAACTCATTATTCCGGCCGAGGTGGCTTCACACCCTCTGGCTGCACATTTGCAGTCGCCTGTTGGTGTCACTGCATCAAGCTGTGGTCCGCCTGGTCCGCTTCTGGGTTCCTGGTGGCATCTGGTATTCCGGGGCCTGTGGCCCCAACTCCTCCTTGTGAGGGCTCCCAGGATAGAGCGCTCTCAATGACTTCTCGGGGTTCACGAAAATGACCTCACAGCTCTCTGGGTCCCGGCTGGGCGTGGGGGCCCCTCTGGTCCTGCCGTGAGCCCCCCTCGCAGCAGGGTGTCCACAAGGTCTCACCCCACTGGGAACCCCCACTGATCCTTGTTTCCTTCCCATCTTTGACTGAGCTCTACAGAAAGTTACAGCAGCCTGCTCCACCTTCCCCTTTGGTCCTGGCAGGACGGCTACCAAGCTTGTGGGAGCCTCGGGGTTCCCATTTGACTCAAACTGCACTTTCTTACATGGGGGGGAAGAAGAACGGAGGCAAGGAAGCGACTTGGATATACTGTCCCCACCTGCTCCCGCTCTGCCGGACAAAGGAAAGCCAGGTGCCTTCAGCCTTTTTAAATCAAGATTTTATTTTTAAAAAAACAAAGACATAGTTTCAACCATCAAGCAAACAATTCACAAAGACGTTTTCTAGAATAATGAGAATAATAAAAGCTGTCATTTTGGAAGGGCCTCTCCGTTGCCTGGCCCAGCTGTGGGTTTGGCAGCATCACTCTTGCCACCCCGTGAGCTGGACGGCTGGTACGCGCCCCTTTCCCAGAGCAGGAGATGGGCCCAGACAGCTGGCCAGACGCAGAGGGCACAGCCAGATGCAGGTCTGGGGACCCAGGCACTGTCTCCCGGGTTGTTCACGATGGAGCCCCCAGGGGCCCTGGCTGTGGCTGGGAGCTGTCCTGACTTCCAGGACTCGGGGAGACCCCAGGGGACCCCTCCATTTTGTTTCTGTTTCCATCCCCAAGCTTCCTCTCTGGATGAGAGCTATGACATATCACAGCGTGTTTGCCCAACCCCACTTGAATCAAGCTGGTGAAATAGAAATATCCTTGTGAAAATATGAACACACTTTTGTTTACCAAAGGTAAACAAAACCTTTCACTGGCCTGAAGGGTTTCCATTTTTCTGCCTTTCGTCTTCTCTTCTCAACTCGCTTTGATTGCCCATAACATTAACCTTCAGAAAGAATGGAGGGTAAACAACCAGCAGATCCCAGCGTCTCATTGGCCGGCTGCGTGGTCCCTGGGCAGGGCAGTGGCACTGGTGCCAGCCAGGGGGGCGGCTTCAGGGAGCCCCACACCCGTTCTGTTCTTCAGGTGAGGGGACTCCTTGCCAGCCCAGGCGCTGTGGAGCTCACGTATAACCATCCCTTTAACTCTCTCTCTGTGCAGCTGGCCTGGGAGGCTCGGCCGCCACTCCATGTTCAGGGCTCTGTGATGAGAAAAAAGGAAGGAAAATGCATTCCAGGCAGGGCTTGTGATGGCCGTAGAAATGGGGGTATTATTTTCAGAGATGTTGTGTTAATAGAGGAAGGCTGTTTCTTGGGAAATATTGCCTTCAAGTACTGTGACTCTCTTTCAGGTTATAGAAAAGGGCATTAGGCAAACACTTGGAAATTCAGCAGCCTCCTTTCTGGGGCTCGCGAACGGTGGGTGGACAGGCTACAATGCACCTCTAGCAGCAGCCACACGGAATAAGAATTGGCTGCAGTTACCTTCCTAATCAGCTCTCAGTCTGGGTAATATCAGCCACACTAAAGGTTACAGCCTTTTGTGTGATATATTGCTTTTTTGGAGAGTATTAAAGATGTTTTGAATCTATTTTTTAGGAATCTTGAAACCGCCAGCGGAACATTTTTGATGTTGTGGGTAACGCGGAAAGCAGCAGCTTGGGAAGGCTAGGCTGGAGAGGGGCCCGCAGGTGCTGGCAGCCCGGAGACACAGCCCTTGTTGCTGGAACAGAGAGGAAGCGGGCAAGGTGGGGCCGTGCTGATGTGTGGGAGCAGATGTGGAGGAAGCTGCTGGCTTTCTTTTATTTGCTGGGGTGCAGAGAAGAGGTGGAGCCTGCCTCCCGTGGGAGCTGGCAGTATTTTCTGGGGAGGGAGAGACAGAGGAAAAGTGCTATCATCGTGGAAGGAATTCTCCAACCCTATTAATATTCTGACTGCTTTGATTTTTGTCCGGCCTGGACACTCTCTATCCAGAACACAAATTGCTATCTAGCCACGTGTCACTTAGGGAAGATCATACACTATGACGGTTGCACAGTGACGAAGTCACCTAAGGATACGTTTCTCAGCACATCTCCCTGTCGTTAAGGGACACATGACTGTAATAGAAGGTTTACTTTAAGGGACTGACTCTTGGGATTATGAACACTGTCAAATCCAAAATCTGCAGGTAGGCCATCAAGCCAGAGGCCCAGGGGAAAGCTGATGTTGTGCTTCTCTGGAGGCTGTCTGCTGGCAAAACTCCCTCTTGTTCAGGGCCTTCAACTGATGGGACGAGGCCCACCCACATTAGGGAGAGCAGTCTGCTTTCTCACAGCCCACAGCTTTAAGTGTTAATCTCATCAAAAACACCCTCACTGAAACAGCCAGAATACTGGAGAGCCACTTATCGGGCACTGTGTCCCAGCCTAGTGGACAGAGAAATTTAATCATGCTGGCGCCCCTCCAGGTGCAGCAGAGAAGGGACTGCCACACAGGCATGGTAGCTCAGTCACCCCTGTACTGGTGGGCCCCTGGCTGTCCTTGGACCTTACCTGTGGGTGCTGGGAGATGGAGCAGCCACACACACATCCAGCCTCTGCTGCTTTTCTCCAGGGAAAGGATGTCCCTCTGTTCCAGGGAGCAGTTGCCACCCATAGGCCCTGTTCCAGCTCCCCATGCTCAGTGACTGACCTTCTGCTCATACCCAACTGGAAGGAAAAGGAAAATGTGAGTGGAATGTTTTAAAATAATAGACCTGTGATGGCCGCTGAAGCAGACAAGGCTCTGAGCCTAATACGGCCCCCGAGGACATCTCCAGCGTGAGCTGAGAACTAGGGCTCACAGTCAAGTGCCTGGTCCCAGCCTGGGGCCAGGGGGTGTTTTGATGAGGGTGGGTGCTCTCAGAAGCTTCTGGGCCTAGAGAGGACTGAGGGAAATGGGTCTCCTCCTGCAGGCCGTGGCTATGGCTCCTGGACACTCAGATTTCCCAGAGACAGGCACACTGTCAGTGATTTTAGAAAATCAGGTCCTAGTGGCCTGGAAACGGCCATGGGCTGTGATGACAGAAGGGATTACTCTCTAAAAATATGAACCGACTGCCGGGACACTGAACGCAGAGGAGAAGCTACCTCCCCTTTGACGAAAAATCAATGCCTGGTGTCAGGCCTCCCTATTGACAGCTTGATTAGAAAAGACGACAGTCACGTCACCCTGGAATCCTACCAGGAAGGGGATGGAAGCCTAGCTGGGGCTTGGCGAAGCCAGCAACTGCATCAAGTCCAGCCTGCCCACCCCACCTGTCTCATCCCGCAGAAGCACCTCTGCTAGGGCTCAGTTTGCTCCCAGATCTTCACCAAGCACCTTTTATGTACTGGATCCTGTCCTAGGGATTAAAGCACAGTCTCTACTTTAGGGAAGTTATGGCCTCGTGGAGCACAGACCAACAAATAGGATTTACAATTCAGTGGTAGCACACAGAGAGCTCCACCCCCATGCATCAGGCCTGGTCCAGGTGGGGGCTGATCAGGGAGGGCTTCTCTGAGGAGGTGACATACGAGCTGGGTCTTCAAGGATAAGATCTGCTGAAGGGAGATGGAGGCTTATGCCAAGTCACAGAGATAAGTGATAAGTTGTGTGTGGGCCTCTGCTGAGAGTAAAGTGTGAGAGAGGGGTGAAAAAGGTGTGCCAGGAGGCCAGTGGAGTTTTGGGAACCACATCAGGAAGTTCGGGCTTGATTTCTTAGACCATGGAACTAAGGGTTTCAGAGGGAGGAGTGACGTGATTATGTTCACATGGGAGTGGCTACAACACAAAGAACAGATTAGGGTGGGCCGCACAGGGCGGCGGGTGGAAGGCAGACAGAAATGGGAGAGCAGCGGCAATGTGGCCAGGGCTACTGGAGAAATACTGAGAGAGCACCAGGCTTGTGGAGAGGGGGATGTGACACCAGCTGACAGTGGCTATGGGGACAGCTCCGGGAAGAGCAGACAGCAGGGAGCAGACCTGGGCGAGGAAGCACAGTCACGGGAACCCGGTGTGGGACGCACAGAGCTTGCGCTGCTGACAGAGCCTGGCAGCGGAAATACCCAGTCGGCACTTGAAGGTGCGGGGTCTGGAATTTGAGGTGGCAAAGATTCAGCAACTGGGAGATAATGTCATCCAGAAGCGTGAGCACAATCCTATCCAGGTGTGGGAACGGGAAGCAAGAGAGCATTTTAGAGCCTTAAAAAATATCCCCTCTCAAAGAGAGACGGCCGAGGCCACAGGGATGGACATATAAGTAAGCCCGGTTAGGCCACTTCCATGAGAAGCGAGCCATGGCAAGCCCACCTGGGAGGCCAGCCCAGGTGCAGGGACATCGTCTCTGTGGCACTTGGCTCGAGGCACACGCGTGCACTGCAGGGACCAGAGCGGGCAGAGTGCCCCAGACCAGGTTTCCTGGCAGGACAGGACCTGCACTTGCCTGCCTGCAGGTCTTCCAAGGCACGCGGTGCACAGCTCTCAGTCCCCTCCCAGCAGCGGCAGCAGCAACTGAGGCAGAGGGAGCCCCAGGCCCACCTTTGGCCACTGGAATAGCCTCTGCAAGGGAGAGGATGGAAACAGCCATAAGACATAGGCAAGTGCCCAGTTTTCAAGAGAGGCCAGAGAAGGGCTTGTCTAGGTGAGCCAGAGCAGGCTCCTGCTCCCTTTCTGCTGGCCTCTGGGGAGCTTAGCCATGTCTGGAGCCTCTGGGAGGACAGGCACACGTGGGCCTGGTGCACATGGGATGGCTCCTCCAGGTCAGGACGTGGGCAGACTGAACAGAACTTACAATCGCTGAGCCCCCCAGAAGAACCAGTGGGGTTGACGTGGTGAAGGAAGCTGACCCTGGTCGCCACAGGAGTGCCCAGCAGCCCGCCTGTGACGTGCAAGCGTGAGTAACAGGCCTGGAAGGGGTGAGGAAGGAGCAGCCTGGCGTTTCTGAAGCCTGCTCCGGCCTGACACTCAGAAGGAGTCCAGAATGGCATCACTCTACAGAGGAGGAAACTGAGGCTTAGGAACACCAGATCCTGACCTGGGGCACTTGAGTTCCCTCACCTGGGAACGCAAACTCCTGACTCTCTGACACTGAAGGCATCGTGCTCCCTGAGCCCATAACAGTGTCACCCCCTCCTTTCACCCCACCCCCTGGCACTGCTGTCCCAGAAGCACAGACTGGGGCAGGTGGCCCCTCTGTCACTGGCTCAATCTCTCTGGGTGGCACCTGTTCCCTTGCCTGTCTCTGCAGATCTGAGCAGAGAGGGCAGAGCCCTTGTCCTGCTCAAACCACAAAGGATGAACCAGAGGCATCCAGGAGATGGACCTGGGGAACCCCAGCTCAGGGCCTGGCCATCTGCGCAGAGGCCCTGGGGCAGCACAGCCAGTGGCGGCTTTACCTCTCAGGCCTGACCACAGCATGGAACACCCCCCACCCCAGTCCTGCCCTTCACAGCAGTGAAGCCCACCTCCTCATCCCCCCATGCGGCCTTCCCGATGCCGCCGGGTGCCAGACCAAAGGCTGGCTGTCTGCACAGTGACGACGAGACAGCTGCCGCGTATGGCACCATGGGTGCCAGCCCCTTGCACCTATTGATTCCTGATCCTATGGTGTAGGTTCTAGAATTATCTTTTAGGGGTAAGAAAAAGAGGGCACAGAGAGAGTCACTAGCTTCCCTCAGGCTCTCCATATTTGCCAATGGCAAGACTTACATTGGAACCTGCAGCCCGCTCTGACTATTACCCACAGACCCCGTCCTGGCCTCCAGAGATTGGCTCCTTCATAGCAAGGGCAGGAGATGGTGAGGCCCAAGGGGTGGACCACATAGGGGTGGACATAGCCTGTGGGGGTGGGAGCTGTGCCTCCCGGGGCCTACATCTCAGACAGGGCAGCTGAGGCAGTGAGGTAGCCTGGAATGTGCTGGAATGCCACTGCATCTCTCTGTGGAGAACTGGGTTCGCCAGGGTCCAGTGGGCCCGCCCTGTGGGGCTTGAGGCAACCAGTGCTGGTCTGTGCCTGTGGTGGGGACACGGCAGTGCCAGGGGCCATGCGCTGTCTGGAGAGAACATGTTTGCCTGCCCCTTGTAGAGGGAGCGGGCTCTGTTTTCTCCCTCCTGTAATTGCTACCATCTGTTTCCCTGCATCGTGTTTGTTGATGTTTTCTTGTTTTAAAGCTGAAATGAGTCAGATTGGAAACTGATCTAGGAAGTGTCTGGAGGGAAGCTCAAAGTGGCCGTGGGACTCTGTGTTTCAGAATCATTGGAGGAACAGATTCCAGGAACAAGCAGCCATGTCCACCAGCTCCTCCTGGCCTGAGGGTGGGTGCCCGATAGCCCTAGCCAAGGGGCCGTGTGGGTCTATGCAGAATGTGGAAATCTGCGTGTGTGGGTGCGGTGTATAAGTCGGCAAATGCACATGTGCACACACCAGTACACCTGTGTGAAAGTGTGTGCAAAGCTGAACATGTGTATAGTTCAGGGATCAGGGCTGTAGGCAGTATGGGTGGTTGGGGCCTTACATTCAGGAGACAGATGGAGAGAGAGAGCTGCCCACTGGCTGCGACCAAGGTCTATGGGGATGGGGAACCCCATCTCATCTCTTGTGTTAGGATGACCTCAAGTGACTATAAATTAGCCCTATCGGAGTACTATAAGCTGTGATGTCAGCACTGAAGGAGTTGAGCTTATGGGGAGAGGGGGGGCTAAGGGGTTATTTACAGACATCATTCCTGGGAAACAAGTCCTTGCAGGCGCCTCTGTGAGGCTGTGTTGGTGTCAAGGGTAAGCTGTACCTGGCTAGGTGCCTTGGCTTTCATCCCATTGCTGAGCACCTGGGTGCCTGTAGATGTGATTCTGAATCCTGACCAAGCCCACTCACTGTTCCTTTGTCTTTTCTCAATAATCCACAGTCCCTGGGGGTGCCTCTGGCATTCCTCTTGCTTCCTTGGGTCTGAATAGTAGTAAGATCTCACATTACTGCCTTGTCCCTGCTTCTGTGCTGGGCCCTGGACACTGGGTGTTTCCACCCCTCATTGGAACCAGTCTTTGGAAGGAAGATTATCACACCAACGTATAGGTGAGAAGCAGGGCTCCGAGAGGTGCGTTCTCTTGGGCAGAGTCAGGGGCAAGTTCAAGGCAGAGCAGGGAGAGGGAAGGCAGTGCAGGACACCCCAACGCAGGCCATCCCAGCTGGCTGGGTGTCCGCCAAGAGCTCTTGGACCCTGCGCCCTGCTTCATAGCTGCTCCTTCCCGGGAAGCCACCTGGCGTGCGCTCAGCCTCACTGCATGAGGCTCTCACCGCTCACGGCGATGTTTAGGAGCAAGCAAAGGAAACTTCACGTGTCTGCATATTTAAGCTTATATTAAGTGGAACAAGCTATTTCTGAACACAAGAGTGGCCAACAGGCTTAGAGGAAATTAAAATGAACCATGACAATGGAAAATTGCACAGGGGCACGGCAGATTCTCCGGAGATAAATACGACAAGACTTTCAACAGCATTCAGAAAGACTAGAGATCATGGAGATTATGTTGTAAGAGAAAAAAGGAAACTTGGAAAATTAGAGCTCAGGCTCCCTATCCAGGAAGACCAGCAACACTCCGGTCAGGCCTGTGGGTGTCCCGCCAGTGAGCATCCTGGGGTCTGGAGGAGCAGGGCGATGACAGACGGATCTCTTGATTCAGCGTTTTCCCAACACCCAGTGTGTGCCTGCTCGGTGGATGCCATGGGCTGCGCCGTTTCCTCCCACCCCCAATCAAGTGCTGAGCCCCTAACCCCATTTAATAGGATTTGGAGATGGGATCTTTGGGAGGTAATTAGCTTTAGATGAGTCGTGAGCACGGGACCTCCATCATGGAACTGGTGTCTTTCTAAGATGAGGAAGGGAATAGCCACATGAAGACACAGCAGGAAAGCAGTGGTCTACAGGCCAGGAAGGGGGTCCCACCAGAACACAGCAACGCTGGCCCCCTGATCTCGAGCTGCAGACCTCCAGAACTCTGACGAGTAAATTGCTGCTGTAAGTCACCCAGATTGTGGTTTTTGGTTGTGGCAGCCTGAGCTGACCCAGACAGGGGCAGCAGAGATGGACACTCATCTGGGCCTTGAAGAGTTCAATACACTTTAGCTGAAATAGTTCTGACGATGGCGCCCCCATGAGCCTGAGTGTTCCTCTGTGGACCACAGACTGCCCATCATGCATCCCAACTGGGCAGAGCGAATGAAAGAATGAATGAATGAATGAAGAATGAACGAATGAATGAGCAAAGAATGAATGAATGAATCAGTGACCCAGACTCCTGACGGATATGGGCACCGTCACAGAGCAGAAAGCCAAGTGGCTCCCCAAGGAGGTGACGGGGCGGCAGCCATGGCCAGCCGACTGGGGGGTGTTTGTCTGGGATCCCTCCTGACCCAGGCTTCCCGGCCAGCAGAGCCCCAGGGAGAAGCCCCACGTGCCGACTGCATGGTGAGCCAGACCAGCACCCCCAGAGATTGTAGAGTGGCTGCCTGTCGGGATTCTCACACCTATGTGGTCACCCTGAACCCCCACCTCCTCCCATGTCACTCCCAAGGAGGAGGGTCTACAAGTCTCTCTACCCCAGGAGGGCCTGTTTCCCTGCCTCGCCCACCCCCTTCGCCCCCTCTTAAGGATTATGGCTCTTTCCCTCACGCACCTGCACCTCCAGTGAGTATAGCTAGACTCTCTGCCCCGTAGGCTTTCCAAAGCCTGGAGAGAGGAGCTGGTGCCAAATGATGCCATTTCCTTAAAAAAAAAAAAATCACTTAAACCACCTCAACTCTGAACAGAAGGAGCTGAACTGGACTGCAGCCAGAGGGCATGGCTCTCCCTCAAGACCCTGCTGGCCCCACACTGATCTCATTACGTGGAGCCTGTGCCAGCAGAAGGCAGAGAGAGAGCTCCAGGGAGCCGGGTGATGTAAACTGAGGCCAGTGGAATGCCTCTGGAATATTCCACTGTAGGGCCGGCCGTCTGCCCTGCTCCCACACACAGCATGGGATTTTAGCCCTGGCGCTAAGACACACTGAGGCACGAACTTGCTTGAGCCTTGAAGTCCCTGCAGTGAACCATTTCGGCTCCTTAGCCACGCAGCCCTCTGAGGCGCCATCTCACTGGGACCTCTGTGCTGCCTTCTTGTCTCTTTGTCCTGCCTGACCTCGGGCAACCCCACCACAATGCCCTCTCTCGTTAGGTCTCTAATGAGGTTGCTGAAGTTGTCTGTGTCGCTGCCTTGAGGGACGTGGAGCTCAGCTGACTCCTGGCTTGGAGTGTCAGCTACTGGAGTCCCAAGTCCCCGGCAGACCCTAGTTAGGACTGTTCCCTCCGGCAGGTGAGCCTTTGTGTGTTTAAAAAATAAGGACTGGTCTGGAGAGGCCCCAGACTCGAAAAGGTGGATGGCGGGGTTTAAAGGGAGTGTCAGGTATGTGTTGTAGATTGAGTCCCAGGGAATGGCAGACAGCAGGGACCCAGTCCTGGTTCTTTCTGGCTCCCAACAGGCCCTGAGTACAAAGGAGGACGTGACTAATCCCAGTAACCTCTGGGGAGGACTTGGGGTGGGGCAGAGGGGCCAGGCCAGCCCCTGGCCAAGCCCTTCTAAAGACCCACTGCTTCCCCTGGGGTAGGCAGGGGAAGGCCTAGGCATCCTGGTCAGAACTAATCTTGGAGGCTCGAGTCCAGGCCAGGCCAGCTCAGCACACGGTCAGTCACATGCAACACGCCCACTCTCAGCTTACTGCCTGTGCAGAGGGCATCTCTCACCAGATTCGCTGAGGAATTCCACTGTGAGCACAGCCAAGGCTCCCGGTGTGTGTGTGAGTCAGGGGCTGAGCCGGGAGGACAGGCAGGTCACCGGCTCTGAGGCTGGGAGGCCCGGGGGTGGGCCCAGAGCCACTACCTGCCGGGCCGGCCTGTGGAAATGCCCCTTCAAAGTTCAGAACGTCTTCTTCTTGCCTGCCTATCTTCCCGCCCACTCCGGCGACAAGAATGAGAGGGTCGCAGTGCACCAGAGGCCGAGGTGAGCGGGAACCGGCAGGGCGGCCAGGCCTCTGAGCGGGCCAGGCAGGTGACAAGGGACGGGGCTGCCAGGGAGCCGGGCATGCTGATTGAAGGGGGGGATGATGAAAGCCCGTCCAGGCCTGGCGAGCAGGTGCCCCTCACTCTGCTCCTCTCCCCTGTCTGTCCGTCTGGGCCACTCACTCACACACATCACAGGCTTCTGCTGAGGGCCAGGCCTGCCCTGCCCCTTTCAGCGGAATGAAAGGGAACCTGGTATCAGAGGGGAGCTGCTGCCCGGGAAAGGGCCTCTTTCTTTTCAAAGACTTTCATTTGCAATGGGCTTTTTTTTTCTAGGTGATCTTATTTCAAAGCCCCTTTGAAAATTTTGTGGGTTTTATAATGGATGAAAAGTTACTTGGAAATGGGACTAAGAAGTTTTCACTTGAAATTTGTTAGAGGAAAGTTGAAAGCTTTGAGTTGTAAGGTTCTGCCAGATTTATCATTTCTTTTGTCCACAAGGCCTGTCCACTGGGAGGGGGTGTGGAGGAAGGGGCTGGGGCCTGGAGGGGGCACACGAGAGCGCAGGGTGCCAAGACCCGCCAGGCCATGGCTGCCTCACGTCTGCAAGGAAGGCCGACTGTGCCAAACTTTCTGCAAAAATGTCTCCAGGGTATACAGGCTTTGATGTCAGAAGAGGGAAAAGCAAACATATTTCCAGAATATCGTGGGTTCTCGCAAAGATGATGGCTATCATACAGATGTTTATACCAGAAAAATAATTTTGAAGGAAAAGGGGGCCCAAATGGGCTAGAGAGAGGGAGAGAGAGGGCCTGGCTCGCACCCCGGGACATGACCACAATGGAGGGCTGCAAGAGAAGGAGAACATCTCAGGGAAGGAATCAGGGACAGGGGTGGGTGGGGAAGCAGGAGAGGCACTGCCACCAAGAGGGAAGGGGAGGGAATGTCGGGAGGAAGGAGGAAGACATGTTGGGAGCCACAGAAAGGTTGGGGAGGTGCTTCTAGGTGGCCTTATAATAGAGATGACTTTGTTTAAAGAAAGTTGGGGAGTGAGAATTGAAGGGTAATGGAGGAGCAGGTGTCCTGAGTCCCCTGGAGGGGGTGACCACAAAAGAATCAATGTGCCAGGTGGAAGCTGAACTGGCAGGTGAAGTGGTCAGTGATTTCAGCCCCTGTGCTGGGAAGTCAGGGCAAGGTGCTAGGGAGAGGGCGCAGCTGCCGTTGCCAGCTCTGGGGGTGGGGTCCAGGTGTCAATCTCTGCTGCCCTGGTCCAAGACAGACGAGCCCATGCAGGGGGCCAAGACCTAAGGCCGAGACTGAGGGAACCCATCAGTGCTGGTTTAAGGCCTACGTGGTCTAAGGGGTGGGATGGAAAGTCTGAGAATCTGGTTACCCCCCTTGCCAGTTGTTGGAGTCTGAGCAGGACGCTCAATTGGGATGTACAGTGTGGGGAAGGGGGAGGCCATGACTGGTTTTCTGATGGACACCGAGGCAAGTGTTCTGAGTGTTACCCAAATAGGGTAATGTGAATGTGCCCTTGATATGGCTAAGCCCACACTGGCCGTCAGCCACAGCAGGAACAGGCCAGAGAAGGATGGCCTGGGAATCTTCTGGGCCCCACAGAGCACTTCTGAGAGACTTGGGACAGACAGACCTGATTAGAGTCCCGAGCCTGGCACACCCCAGCTGTCATTGAACTTCTCGGGGCCTCTGACTCTTGTGGTAAGAATGAGGTGCAAATGCACAACTCCAGGCGGAAGGAAATCTCATCACATCTGTGCCTGGATACTTGGCATCCATTTATGACTGGAGCTTGCTGGGTCCTTAGCATCCTCCATTGAGAGGACACGGGATGCGGTTGGCGGTTTCACCTTACAGTACTTGCAGGTGACCTCAGGCTGGGCACAAAGCCTAGAATCACAAGGCCAGAAGGCAGGCTGACCTCAGGGCCACTCCCGCCTGAGCTGCCCTGACCAAGCAAGCTGTCCCCTAGGGTCGCTCACTCCTTACTCAGCCCCCTCCATCACCTCCTCAGCCCCCAGCAGGAACACTTGCCCTCCAGAGACATCATCATATTCCATAATATGATTGGAATCTGAATATATATTTAAAATGACAAGATTGAAATTAAAATTTAAATAAAGAATTACTTTTCTGTAAGTTACTCCGAAAGCAGTAATTTAGCAGCAAATTGATAGAGAAAGGTAAGCACTGGTCCTTTAAACCATCGTGCAGTTTCCGGCATGCGAGCCAGAAGTGTCTCAATTTAACACATCATTGGTTAGTATTATTAGAAATTTCGCTGGGCTCCAAGCACTTTATGGTGCTGCTCCAAAGTGGGGGCCAAGGGCGTGGCCTGGGTTCAGGGGCTGAGAGAGCAGCCTCATTAAAGAGGGCGAAAGTGCCTCAGGCCAGCCTCCCCCAGCTGAGTGGGGTTTTAGCTGCCATTATTTTCTTGTTTGAAGTTCAGTAGCAATCATGAAACAAGAACTGAAAGACCCATAAATGTCATTTGCTCTTCACAGAGGCCACAGATTGATAGTTTGGGTGTCTGTCCGCACTTCTTTCCGGCCCCTTGACATCTAGGCTGGGAATAAGGATCCTTGAAGTCCCATGAACTACATGAATAAAACCTAAAAGCTGTCCTGGTGGTGCTTATCTCCCCAGTGAGGAGAACTCCTTGCATCACATTTCCCAAGCTCACCAAGCTCGTTCCCATCTCTGTTCCCTTCCATTGCTCGCTCTCCCCAACTCTGTGCCATGCTTCGGTGCATCCATTGAACCAACAGTGAGGGACGGTCCCTCTGTCGGCCAGCACCACAGCTGAAGACCCTACCCTCATTCATTCATTCCCTGGACACCGACGCTAGGCCTGCACCCTCCAGACCCAAGACCACGCCAGGCCCTTGCCCACGTCATCCACCAGGACATAGTCAGAAGCGCTCTGGAAGACCGTGTGCCCAGACTGATGTGTGACAGGCACAGGGCTGAGAATAAGCAAAAGGTGCTGCCCCTGGGGAGTCTCATCTGGCATGTTTCAGATTACCCTGGCCACCAGGGTGCCCCTGGCCTCCATGGCACTTGTGAGCAAAGTAGAAAAAGGTGCACAGGTTAGCTGACTCTGGGCGGCCACAGCCTCACAGGCTCACAACCGTGAGCCAAAGGTGCTCTATGGGAGGGACAACTACCCCCAGCGCTGCCAGCCCAGTGGCCCCTCTGCCAGGCATCTTTGCACTGTGTACTTCCCGCAGCCCCGGCACCTTCCCTCAGAAGGACCGGGCTCTCCCCAGGCTGATAGAGCAAGCCCATCTGCACTGCAAGGCCTACTGCTGGGTGGAGGGTCCCCACACCCTGACGAGCAGGCGCTGAGCCCAGGCCACTGCTGCACAGAGTGTTTCAACCATAAAGAACCAGGGCCTTTAGTGTTCTTCAGTGGCTGAAAGAAGCAGGATGCTGTCAGCCACCATAAAAATGTGACCTTTGAAAATTTACAAGAGCTCGGGTTTTAAAAGCTGCTGCCTTAATGATGCATCCCATTAGCATCTCATTAAAGGGAAGCAGAGAGAAGACTGCTCAGACCCAGTGATGGGCAGAGAGGGCCACTCCGCAGCGCTGGGCAGGAGGGGGCTCTCCTATCTGCCTCTGCTGAGCAGCATCATGTCAGAAACAGAAGCATGGCCAGGAATGTTGGGAAATGCCAAATGCCTGGGTGGCTTCACTGATGTCCTGGATGACGGCAGGGGAGGGGGCCAAGGGAGGCTCCCACAGCCAGCCTGTTCTGGTTGGTTTCTGTGGCCACTTTGTGCGTCCTTATCAGAGTGCAGGAGGAGAGGAACTTGGTGGGGGGGGGGGGGGCTGGCATTCTTCCTGGGGAGCTTTTGGCAGAGAGGTGGACCTCTGGGGACGCTGAACCACGGTGGGAAGGCTATTAGGCACTGAGCTCAGCACTGAAGTGCCACATACAGCCCCCAGAAGCCTCCAGAATTGGGGACCTTGGGTTTACTTTAGACCTGGAGTACTCTGCAGAGGGTTTGGGGTGGGGAGGGCCCTGGTCAGGCCAAGCTGACTCCCATCACCAGGCAGCCCTATCGGCACGCTCCTTGACAGCACATGTCCTTGTTTTTTCTGAAAGGTGTGAAGGAAGAAACATTCATTATTTTAATAAAATTTAAAAATCCTGAGTTGGAAGCTACTCGTAGTTTTAGAAGATGCTAGGGCCAAGTAGAATGAGAGCGGCCTGACTTAACTCTCCTAAAGGAAAATTTAAAAAGACTGCTTTCCTTCTGCAGACATAAAAGCTTGTTCGTCATCTCCATGAAAGGCACAGGCCCGTGGCAGCTGCAGCGCCCCCAGTTTCTTCAGTTTCTTCCTGGAGTCTGCCGTGGCCCCTGAGCCACTCCCTGCAGAGAGCAGCCTCCTGAGGACAGACCAAGTCTCTGTCCTCACATCCCTGGGCCCTGGCTGGGCCCATCTCAGAGCAAGGCTGTTCTTATTTCCTGAAATGACCAATTTGTAAGCAAGCAAGCCGGCCAGCATGCTTGAAAACCGAGGGTCTGAGTCCTTGAAAAAGTTACAAGTTTAGAAACGCCACAGTTTAAGGGTAAAAATTAGAACTCCTGAAGCTTTCGAACTTAGAATCTGGTCACCCACTCTTCAGGACGAGACCCCAACAGCATCCACTGGCAGCAATGGCGGCTGTGAGGTCCAGGCCAACGGCCTCCAGGCTTCCATGCTGGTGTGCTAGCAGGCTGGGCACGCAGGCTGGTTTAGCAGGAGAGAAATGGTGGCCATATAAGTACCCTGAAAACCCAACCAGCCTCTAGCCTGGAAGGCCCCCAGAAATCCTGTAATAGAGAGGGATTGCAGCGCCCCCTACTGGCAGAGGGTAGTTTCTGTACTGTCCGTGAAAGCAGGCCCTGATGAGCAGGCTGGGTCCTCCGCATTTCACAGGGTCCGGAATAGGACAACGCACAATTTCTTTGCCTCTGAAAGGTCTCTGATTTGGGGTGGAGCGACCTCTGCCTCCAAGCCCATGAATACCGGAGAACCTGAAAAACAGAGGCTGCAGACAGTGCACTCTGGAAAGCTGTCTGTTCAGAGAAGATTGCAGAAGGGGTATGTTTCATATGACTATTGGTGAGTGAGGCTGAATCCCAAGTGCCTCGCCCATCCCAGGCTCCCATCGGCCCCAGAGACAGAAATGGGACAGGGGCATCTGATAAGGCATCTTGGTCACTGAATTGTTTTTTACCTCAGGAGATTCGTCCTGTTCCTTTGTTTCCTGGTCACAGGGGCGAATCGTCTGAAATGCAGGCCAGAGATAAAGTGCAGTCTAATGCGATTAGCTCCGTGCAGCCTGCAGGTCCTAATGGGATGCAGCCCCTGCTCCTTCCAGGAGGCCCTAATGTGGGTGCTGTTTGTCATCTGTTTTGTGTATCAAAGTCCTAGTAAAAACAGCCCTCCCTCCGAGGTCACCTGGTCCCGGACCAGGAGTCCTGCTAATCAGAGGCCCAGCACTAGGGGGCGCTGCCCCCCACCAGCAGGACCACTGGGTTGGCTTTTTTTCAAAGTTAAGAGCACGATGGCTGTCCTCTGAGAGGCCTACAGAAGCCCTGCAGCCATCTCAGCCCCCTGCCCCTAATTGCCCCATCTCATCCTTCACTAGAAATCTGGTTGAGCTCTGGCTACACCCCCTGAGAATTGTGGTTGTTCTCCCTGAAACCACCTCTGCAGAGACCCATACCCCATAATATCTGTTATCCCAAGCCCAACACATTTATTGGATTCTTTTTGTTTGTTTATTATAAATAATGGTAACAGCCATAGTGCATATTTTGGCAAATACGGAAAATTGTAGTCAAGAGAACAAGTTACCCGTAATCCCTTCAGACAAAAATAGCATCCTGCTAACATTTGGGATTTTTCCCTCTCCACACACATATTGTTTTACATAGTGAATTTTTTTATATTTATGTCATCGCATGTCCTGATTTTTTCATTTAATATTATAATGAAAGCATTTTACCATCTCATTAAGAATTTGATAAACATAATTTTTAACAACTATATAATATTCCATCATGAGCTGTAGCTCACGGAGACCAGCCTATCTTCATGTTTGTTTTCACCCTGAGATTAATTTTCTCATTAAGCTAAATTAGAGAGTGAGATCCTGAGACAGAAACCTGCTTCCTTCCTGCAAAAAGGAGCAGAGAGCCCCGTGAAAGTGTGCCCTACCCTGTGACCTGGTGGTGGAGCTGAGCTGTCCTGCCTCGGCTCTCAGTTCCCTCCATCCCCGTGTTGTGCAGGAGAATGTCGGAGGCTCAGTAGCTGGTGCAGCAGAGGGATACCCCTGATGGTGGAGCTGTGCAGAGCTGCCCTCTTAATGTCAAAAGACTGACCACACGGTGGCCCTGAGCCTGGGCCGAGCGCAGAGTCTGTGCTCAGCACATGCCCGGGGATTTTGCTGTAGTGTCTTGTTATCTGAGGGCTGGGGAAATGTCACTTCTCCCAGCACGGAGTGCTCTGCCCTTTGTGATAGGTCAGGTGGAGTGAGTGGCCACAGAGGGTGGCCAGGGAGTCACTAGGTTGGGAATTCTTGGAGAAAGGAACTTAGCAGCCAGAGTTGCTGCCATGCCCCAGTTGCCCTGTGTTGCCCCCCCAGGGAATCGGAAGGACTGGGTGTCTGCCTCTGGCCTGGTGCAGGTGGGAATACTGCTCAGGGATGAAGCAGGGCAGCGACTTGCCAGGCTGTACTCACCCTCCTGCTCTGCTTCTCCCCAGGCCCCTGGCATCTCCAAGGCAGACAGTCAGTCCCAGGGACTCACAACCAGCATCCGGTGGGGGCAGACGCCCATCAATCAGTGCACACCCTGGGACACGGATGAGCCGCCCTCCAAGCAGATGAGGGAGAGCGACAATCCAGGTGAGTGCTTGTTGGGGGTCAGAGAACATACACCAGAGCTGGCAAGTGTGTTAGCGGCCGTGGGGACCCCAGTTCCTCAGCAGGTCCTGACCAACCACCGTTCTGGAGTATGTAGAATTCCCTGGGTACCAGCTGTGTCTCTGTCCCTTTCTCTGCTACTTAAGGAGGCATTTGGGAGAGCAAGAGCATGCAAGTGACATTATAGGAGTGACTTCCTCTGCTTCAGGCAATTTTGAACAGTCATTCCCAAACCTCAGTACTCTGATTCATAACAAATTTCCCTAGTCCCATCTTCCTGTGAGGTTTTGAGAACTGGAGTATTCTACACCCCCGGGACTGGGGATTCACCACCTCCAGCACCCCAGGCTTCTGTGGACAGCTGTGACCAAACCGAAGCCTTCCCTGTGACCACCCACTGGCCGCAGACCTCCCCTCAGGATGCACGGACATGTCTGCGTGGCCCTGCAGCTTACAGCTCTGCACCCCTCATGTCTCCTGCAGGTCACCCCCCCACACACCCACCAAGTCCTTCAGTCATGCCCAGGGCCCATGGCTTCTAGTCTCTGCCTCCCAGGGAATGGCCCCTCTCTGCACACCTCAGGATCTGGAATCCAACACAGCGACCCCATATGTGGTCTGACCAGCTTCCCTTTTTCAGCCCATCTTCTCTGCTCACGCAGCCTTGGGTCACCTCTCACCTGCCAACAGACCCACTGCAAGCCGACGCGACAATAGGACCCCCAACACTGTCACGGCGACTTCTTTGACTGCTGCCCCCTCTCCTCACAAGCTGGCTGGGGAAGCTGGGCGTGAGACCCCAAGGGCAAGACCTCACCGGCATCTTCCCATGTGACCTCTGGGTCCTCAGATTCCTGCTTTCACTGCTGACCTGCACCCCACCCTCCCCAAAGCAGGTCAGCTGCACCTTGGTCAGGCTGCCCTCCACCATGATAAAGTCCTCCACCATCCGGTCATCATCCAGACCACGCTAAAGTGGTGAGCAGGACTTGGGACGTGACCTTCAGGCCTCCAGCATCCTGGGGGCCACTCCCTGGCCTGTAACTCCATCACCTCCACGGCACCTCTGTATCTTCTCCAGGTTAGCTGAGTTCTCGCCAACTGGGCTCTCAACTTCTGATGCCTCTTTCAAGCCTCCCTGGGGAATCCTGGAGGGAAGTGAGCTTAGGACAACGAGCCTTACCCCTGGCTCACACGATCCTCCTCCCTCTCCTCTCAGGCTGGAGGGCCATCCCCCTCAGCTGTGCATTCTAGAATCTGGTCAACCCTGCTTGACCGACTTTTGTCAGCTTCTAGTTTCCTCCAGCCTCTTGTTGCACATTCACTGTGTCCCCAGTTTGAGTGTCACCTGCATGCTCACAGCATCCCTGCAAGGTGGGTGTCCCCTGTCCCCTTGCAAAAGGACACTGACTCCAGGAAAGCTTGTGCCCAAGGTCGCTCAGCCAGTGGGGGCAGAGGGAGGACAGAAGCACTGTCCATACAACTCCGAGTCTGTCTGTCCACTACCACCCCACGTGGGCCTTCCTCTGGGTGACGCCGCAGGAAGCACCTTCAGCACGCGGCCGTCTGGGCTCCTGCTCAGCCCCTCAGCCTCACTTCTGGGAGGGAGCACCTGGCCCCACCTCTAGCTCCGTGGCTGGTATTCTTCAGTGGGCCCTTGGCCCCATTCTCTCTCCTCAGTTTCCCCTCCTCAGAGACATGGTGAAAACCAAGATGATGTTCAGAGAGAGGAGGCCCAGATCCAGACTCGTTGGGAGGGCCCCAGCCCGGCAGTCCCTGTGGCAGGACCCGCCTGCCTCTTTCACAAGCTTGCCTGTGTGCTCTCAATGTCAGTGCAGCTCAGGGGCCTGGGCACAGCTGGCCTTTCATCTTATACCGGGGTCTCATGAGGTATCAAACTCCTTTGTTCAGCCAAAATCTCCATGAAGCTCAAAAATGCAGACCCCGCTGGTCTTCTGCCACGGCCACCACACCCAGCCCCTGCCCCCCTCCTACCCCGCCCCTGTCCAAACCACGGGGCTTTTGCACAGCTCTAGCACCCGGTACTCTCCCTTGCCTGGTAAACACCTACCATCTATACCATCTATACAATCCCATCTTCTACCCTGGAGATGGTGATTCTCCAGAAGAGAAGGAAAAACACATTTATAGAACATTTCACACACCCACACACTCTGCTGGTTTGTTGTGTTTTTGTTTTTTCAAATATGTTTTCCTCATTCAGTTCTTCCCAAAGACCTATGAGGCAGAAGTTGCTAGCTCCATTTAACAGATGGACTGAATGAGGCTCAGAGAAGATAAGCAGCTTGTCCAGGGCCCTTAGTTAGTGAGTGGTTGAACTCAGATTTCCACTCAGGTCTTTTTAAAGGTCTCTGCTTTTTTCTGTTTGTTGCCTCTCGGCCCCTCCCAGGTAGATGGTGCTTCCTCCTCTGAGCCCCATGTCATCTGCTCCTCCACCCCAAATACACCTATCCGATGCTACTGAAGCTAAATGTGTGAGTTCCTGGAGGCTGGCTTCTTGTCCACCAGCACCCAGACCAGGGCGTGGAGCAGTTGGTGTTTGTTGGTGCAACTGGCAGATGACATCTCTTCCATCTTCCTTTCAGGCACAGGGCCATGGGTGACCACGGTGGCCGCCGGGAGCCAGCCCGCCCTGATCGCACACTCCTATGGAGTGGCCCAGCCTCCCACCTTCAGCCCGGCTGTGAACGTCCAGGCCCCGGTCATCGGGGTGACCCCCTCACTGCCTCCCCATGTGGGGCCCCAGCTCCCGCTGATGCCAGGCCACTACTCGCTCCCACAGCCGCCCTCTCAGCCACTGAGCAGCGTAGTGGTCAACATGCCCGCCCAGGCCCTGTATGCCAGCCCACAACCCCTGGCTGTGTCCACACTGCCTGGCGTGGGGCAGGTGGCCCGCCCGGGACCCACTGCAGTGGGCAACGGCCACATGGCAGGGCCCCTGATGCCTCCACCACCACCAGCCCAGCCGTCTACCACTCTCCCCAGCGGTGCCCCTGCCACCAATGGGCCCCCCACGACTGACTCGGCCCATGGGCTGCAGATGCTGAGGACCATTGGCGTGGGGAAGTATGAGTTCACAGACCCCGGGCACCCCAAAGGTAAGTCCTGCTGCCCACGTGCTCCCTGTGTGCCGCGTCTGCCCTCCCTCCGCGCGGTCACTAAAACACAGCATGGCCAGCAGTATGGGTCCCTCTGTCCTGCGCTCCAGCTGCTCCTTCACTGCCCCCCCCCAAACCTGGGGCTGCAGGGGACCTCCCCCTGCCCAAGACAGTCCGAGTTGAGGCTCAGACAGAGGAGGCAGAGGGAAGGTGGAGGGAAATGTGAGAAAGGAAAGCTGGAAATGTGAGTGGGCAAGACGAGGAGGGGAGGGGAGAGCCTGCAAAGCCAGGCCACTCTGACCCCAAAGCCAGGCCAAGCGCAGGATGAGCAAGAAGCGTCTGTTCTTAGGGCTCCAGTAGACCACATGTCTTTGAGGGGGCGGGGCGCTCTCCATTTTCCATCCTGAAGACAATGAGAACATGAACTGTCTGTATCCCTCCCCAGAAACGTGCTGTGCTGTGGGGAGACCGCAGCCCCAGGGCGTTGGCTGAGCTCAGGAGGAACCCAGACTATCCTGAGCATTGAGTTTTAAGTTTAAAGACCCAAGGAAGACTGTGCCAGTTAGATGGGGGGGATCACTCCTTATGCCTCAGCCTTCGGTTAATCCCCCTCGCTGACCCCAGGGCAGTTTTCATTCCCCCTGAGCCCAAAGGCAGATCCTCAGGAACAGAGCCCCCAACCTGAGGGTTTGGGCAAAGGGCATCAGCAGACAGGCCTAGGCCTTGGCGTCTCTCTGAGGGGGTCTGTCAGGCAGGAGTGCAGAGGGGGCAGGAGGACAAGAGGCTGGGGCAGGGGACAGGGTTTTTCTGCCCCAGACTTGCTGTCTCTTTGAGTTCCAGAAGCTGGAGAGCCCTCTGGCGTGTCCCGACCTCACTGGAGAGGGGATAGCAGGTGGTCCTGGGAAGCTTGCGGGCATCCGGAGGGCGTAGCTTCTCCCTGTGCAGCTGAGAGATAACCAGAGCCCGGCTCTCAGCAGAGCACACCACCCACTAGCCATCCCCATTCCACTTGTGCTCAGGAATCTCTGTCTTTATCCTTTCGAGCAATTTCCAGGCCTTGTCAAGCAACCCAGCCACAAAGCCGTGTTGACATCTCCGTTGGGTTTAATTCCCGATCTGCTCGTGCCCTGGCTGCCTTTGTTTTGGAAATCAGCCCTAGTTTTAAATGACAAAATTATAGAAAATTACATCTAAATTCTGGTAAACTCTTTCTTTGTTTAAGATCTTTTTTTAAAAAACGATTGACTAAATTGATTTTTTGTTTGCATTGTTTTGGTTACGCTCTCTCCCATAAAGGAATATCTGTGTGTTGTGTGAGGCCAGAGGATGTAAACCGTCCGCTGTGGTGGGCTGAAGCCCACAGACAGCAGGGAGACGGGGTCCCCTCTTCTAGCCCCCGTGGGGAGGATTCAGCGCTAGGTGAGGGCCTGGAAAGGGTGGGTCTGGAGAGATTCCACATGAGGCAGGGAGACCCCATGGCTCCACCACAGACAGCCAGTGAGTGACCCGTCCCGTGTTGGCTGAGAAAGCTTGTGCCGGCTGCTCCCAGAAAACACATGGAACTCTCTTTGGTACTGACGGCCCTCGTCGGCTGATGTATTCCTCTATGTTTGCAGTGAAGAAAGACGAAGCAGGCACACACAAATTGCTTCGAAACACAGGCCTGGGTGGTTCCTTTTTTTTAAAAGTGATTTCTCCTTTCATTTCTAATCTTAAAAAGCCTTTATTGCTAAAGCTATAATTTGTCTGTCATAGCTAATGTCAAACAACTTCATATTTTTTTAAAATAAGAAACCCGAATTTTGAAACCAAATCTTTGAAACTTGCCATGTGAGAATCAAATTCCTGACAAAACCACGTGGACTTGGATTTGGGTCACTTTTAATTTTGCCCCTAGGGATTTTACGTCTCCCAAGCTCAATTGATTTCACACTCTGAGATGACAGACAGCGGCCTCCGGGTAGGGGCCAAGAGGCATGCGAAACACACAGTCAGAACTCTGCTCAGAAGAAAAAGAACTTTCCTTTTCTCCTGTTCTCTCTTTGAAGCCTCGCCCAGCATTATAATAATAAGATCCACCACAGGACTCCTTGCGATCTAGCTCATTAAAGTCCCTCGATTTTCCCTACTATTGTTTGACGTGACAGCCCGGCCTCTCACAGGGTTGAGTAATTATGGAGAGATCCTCTCCACCAAGAGCAGGTCTTGCAGCCAGAGGGATGGGCCACCGGTATTTTTAGACTTCATTAGTGCCCTGATTTAAAATTTCACATTTTGTTTCTTGTAATTATCTTCCAATCGACGGAGCTGAAATTTCTGTTGGGGCTATGTTGGTTAGTCTGCCTTCCAAAAAAAAAAAGGCATTAGGACTTTGATTTAAAACTTAACCAATTGAAAAATAAAGGTGGTGTGGAGATGCTTTTTGATTTGCAATAGGTCAAGCGATTGTCTCTCATCTGTGACTAGAGAAGTCGCTGCATGCAGTTCCCTCTAATGAGTGTTATTTAAATGCATTGAGCATATATGGGTTTTCTTAAGACGCTTACAAGATGAATCTTCCTTTCTCTAAGAACAATTTGAGGGTGGGGAGCGATCGGTGAGTTTTTTTTTATTATATACTGAAAGCCAATTAAAATAGATTTCATGTGTGCAAAGTGATAAGGGAGGAAAAAAGAATTCGTTCTATTTGAGCCCTATTGTGTAATACTGAAGCTGTGGGTCTTGTTGGATGGAGACCCCTGAACTAATCCATGGGCAGAGGCGGTGCCAACCTCAGGCCCGGGAGAGCCCGCACCACTGCCACGTGCTGGCCGGGGGCGTCAGCACAGGTACAAGGCCCTCAGTGACGCTCTCCCTCCTGCCTTCTTTCACGAGGATTTTTGGTGGCTAGAAGGGTGGCTGGAGATGTCAGAAAGCCCCAGGTGCTGACACTAGTCATGGGTTATAGAAAAGCTAGTGTATTTTCACCAGCTTGTCCAAGGAGAGAAAAGCCAGGTTGCACCTACTCGCACTGGCTTCTGGACCAAAACGCAAAGTCCAGGTTCACCTTCAGGGGGAGACTCGTCTCTCTGACTTCTGATTTTGTAAGATTCAGGCCACAGGCCCTGAGGATCTATGTGCTGGGCCTGGCCTCCCTGCCCCACAGCTATATGTTAGGGTGTGCACAGCCCCTTCTTGGGGTTCCACAGCTCCTCCCCTCCCATCCTTGCCCCTGAGCCTCTACTCCATGGAGTGCTGTCTGTCCTCATGCCAAGGTCTGCGTGGACAGCAGCTTCCCCAGACTGTGAGTCACACTGGCAGGATCTGGTAAAGATACAGACTGAACATCTGTGACCAGAGTGAGTCTCCGAACCTCTGTGCGCCTCCCTTTCCTCATCTTTAAAATGGGATGACAGTACGTGGGTCAGAGGGAAGAGTGACTGAGATCGTGTCCATGAAGGTGTCTTGCAGTGTGCCCACTTACACCGAATACAGTTACTCCTGTCGAGACTGTTCCCAAGCTGGAGGGCTCAGCAGAGACAGGCTGGTAAAGGGGTGGAGAGTTCAGCTCCTCCCCCCTCTCAGCGCAGAGGAGCTGGAAGCCCAAGCTTGCTCACAGCGCTGGCAATCCCTGGCCAAGCCTCTTTAAGAGACCTCCATGTCCCAGTTCATGCCCCTTAAAAGGAAGTGGAGGCATTACCTTCCTGGACAGACAATTCTGTCCCCAGCCCTGGATGTTATCTCCCCCGAGGCTACCCACTGATATGCCAGGTTCCCTGTTCCCTCCACAACCTCCATATTATGGAAGAAGCTGGGACACGTGGTAAAGCTATTTGCCCACATGGTTAACCCAGAAGCCCAAGATGACATCCAAGCTGAAATCCTCCTCCCACAGACCTGCTCACCTCATGTCTCTGTCTCAGAGACGACATGACAGATCCTTCCAGGGGTGCAGACTCAAAACCCGTGGTCATCCTCAACACCCTCTTGGACTCCTTTAAGCGCTGAGTCGGAAAACTCCCTTGATGCTGCCTCCTTCTCCTCCCCACCCCCTCCTTTCGGGCTGCCATCACCTGTGGTGGGCATGGGTGGCCTCTGGCCCAGGTCCCTGGCGAAGCCCAAGGGGTCTTTGCAAACTCAGGTCTGCCCACACTCTGGGAAGTATCTGCAGGGGCCCCCCTCCTCGCTTCACATCCTGCCCTTCGCTGCCCCTGGGTTCTCCCACACCCAGCTATGCTCTGTGCCTTGGCCAAGGCCCCTCCCACTCACACACACATACAGTCAGCCTGCTCCTGCGTCCTCTCCAGTTAGACTCCAAGCTGCAGGTGGGAGCAGGCGCCCACCGGTCCATTCCCCCACGGTCCTCACTAGTGCCTGAGAAGTGTTAAATGGAGACACGAAGCACAGATCTGGTAACTGTCCACTGACGTTCTGGGTCTTCTCTCCAGCTGCCTCCTCCCTTTGCGTGGTGAAGGCAGACTGGTACCCCCAGGCCCCGACCACTCTGCTGCCAGTCACCCCCACCACTGCCCCATGCTCTGGGCAATGGAAATCCATCCATTTCAAAGTCCCTTCTGTGCCCAAGCACCCCCATCAAATTACCTGCCCCGGAGCATGGGAGATCTGAAAATGCGTCCATTTCTTCGCCTGTAAAAAGGGATAATGATAGAACTGACTTTTATTTGCAACTACTGTTATTTTTACTACCAGTACCATTTTTACTATGCCATCTTCGGTGTGTCAGCCTTTAGGGGTTCAAGGACTTGTGACAAAACCAAAGACTGATTTGCCTTCTGGAGTTGAGGGAGACTGGCTAATAAGATGGTCAAGGCACCTAGTTCCCGGGGTCCTCTTAAGACAGAATAAAACCACCTTCTTCTGCCACCACCCAAACAACCCAGAGGAAGCTGCCATTTGCTGAGACCTTACCCCTAATTCCAGGCATTGTCTGTCTTATGGGGGTTCTCCTATCTACCCTCAGGGGCTCTCAGCATCCTGTGACATTCAGCCTGATGTCAGGATGCCACGGACCCTGCAAGGGCCCCTCCACAGCATCCCCCACCAAGACCACATCCACAGCAGAATAAAGAGGACTGTGTGCTCTCTAGACCTACCAACCAAAGCTGCAGGTGGAGGCCAGTGGCCAGGAGCATGAGGTCAGCTGCTGGATGGCAGCCAGGAACACAACTTCTGCAGCACGCTGCTTGGGTAGAATTCAAATTCCACTCCCCACCATCTCAACAAGCTTGTGCTAGAAAGCTGGAAAGGAAGTCTCAGTTTCCTGATCTGTAACATGGAGATAACGATAGTGCCATCCTCCTAGACAAGTGTTAAGGACTAAATAATGTCT
Source organism: Galemys pyrenaicus (assembly GCA_019455555.1). Taxonomy (NCBI): domain Eukaryota; kingdom Metazoa; phylum Chordata; class Mammalia; order Eulipotyphla; family Talpidae; genus Galemys; species Galemys pyrenaicus. The sequence continues at coordinate 545,065 of JAGFMF010011433.1, forward strand.
GTAAAGACTTAATACAGTGCCTGGCATGTGCTCACAATATTGCTGGCTGTTTTGGGTTTTTTTGTTTGTTTGTTTTTTAAAAAGATTTATTTATTTATGCATAGAAGCACTGGGGTACAGAACAGAGGTGTGGCGGTGGATGGGGGGGGTGGGTGAGAGAATCCACCAGACAGAGTGGGGAACAGAACAGTTAATCTTAACTGAAACACACTGCTGAGGGGAACAGTGGGCAAGGCAGGAGAGGTCTGCTGCGCCATGTGGGTCCCCTCCCCAGCCTGGGGCAGGGATCAAACTCATGCTGCAGTGGCTGTGGTTTGCTTCATAGTGCGTTGCTTAACCCACTGTGCCACCAGGGAGGGCCCCTGCTGGCTGTTCTTATGACATCCTACTAGAATTCTGGAGATTAATGGAGAAGAAATATTGTCTAGAGCACCTTTGGCTCAAGGCCTCTATTTTTTAAGGCAAATTTGCCCAACATGATCTCCCAGATCTGACTGACATAACCCTCAACACAGATCTGTAGTCAAACCCACAGATCCATTGTGTTCCTGGCCCTCCCCTTACTGGTCCCCACCCCCAACACACACTCCGTGCCCCAAGAAATATGAGTCTCAGTGCAGATAGAATTTGAAACTCTTATCTACATAAGGTTTTTCCTCTCAGAATTGAGGGCCACACAGGCCACACACACGCCTCAGGGGTGACCACTAGTTTTAGACCACTGACATGCAAAGGCCACTGGGGGCTTCGATCATGTCAGTTCCCTCTAGCTGCACCACCAGCCACTAAAGGAGCAGCTAGCATGTGTAGTATGAGGCGCCTACTGTGTGCAGAGCCCATGCTAGGCTTTGCCCAGGAAGAAGACCCCAGGCAGAGAACAGCTGTGTGACCCACACAGGTCTCAGCTCTTGCTAGACATGAAGGCCTGTGGAGTTCCAGAAACCAAGTCGGGCTCTGGGAGGGCCACAGTCTTCCTGGAGGAACCTATACTCTCCTTGGGGTGACCAGGAGCTACAGGAGCTAGAAAAGAGAAGATACTATGAACTGGGCCTCCAAAGGCAGTTGAATGACAGAGGGAGAAGGAGAGAGGGGAAAGGTAGGGGACTCCACAAATGCCACATCTTAAGAAATAATGCTTGAGGTAAGTGCCAGTGATGGGGAATTTCATCCACCATAGGGTCACACACACACACTTTTGGATTCATCAGGCCTGTCATAGTCTAGGGTTCACCTACTACTTACACTTCAGGGCCCAACAAGTCTTCTCTCTGAAACCTTGGCACCCAAAGTCCATTCCTGGACTTTCCTCAGGCAGCCTGACTGCCTTCTTACACCCTGGGGATGGTTCCATCAGGTCCCACGGTCCTGGACAATGGCCCAGGGTGTACACACTCCAGACAAAGATTCTGGGTATTTCCAGGAGTTGACGGTTATTGGAATCTTAGAAATTTTACCACCGTTTACCACAAGACCTCTGCTCCCCATGAACTGAGCACTGGCTATATTTTCCGTTCATCCATACTGGGGGTTAATTTATTGTTGCTGTAGAAACTTCGCACTGAGAGGCTCTCAGATGTTATCTGGTAGGAACAGAAATCTGCCCTCCACCACTGGGGATAAGCAGGGGCCACCGAGGCCAACACGGTTTGTCCTGTTAAATGGTCAAGAGCTGTCTTCCTGTAACTTCCACGGTCCTGCCCTCTGCTCGAGGGCACCCGAAGCAAAGCCGGTCCCTGTTCTACATGACAAGCCTTCAGATTTTTGAAGATGGCAGAATTTCCTTTCCTATAGACTAAATATCCCCCGAGACCTTGGCTACTCATACTGTGAAGGGTCCCTTTACCATGCTGGTGTCCTCCCTGGTCATGCTCCTGCTTGTCAAAACGCCTCTTCAAGGGACACCAGGTGACAGGCTGGATGGCCCAGGAGAGCGGGGATGTCAGCTCCATGGCCCTGAACATCACATGGCAGATATTCTAACTTCTCTATAGATGTATAAAGTATGCACACACACACAGATTTCCAAATTAAGAGAAAAAGAAAAATATCCACTGCACTAGTTTCTTTGGGGTCTCCTCCCTACTTCCTCATCAGAACCAGTTTTGTTGATCACGCCATTTTATAGAAACCCCTCCCTTTGTCTCTGTGACCTTTGCCCCTTTAGCCTGGCCATGGGTGCAAATTATCACTTCCATTGAGTCTGTTAGAGAATTTCCCTTTGAGTCTAGGAGTTCAGCATCTCTCAGCCCAGCCTACCCACCCCAGCTCCAGTTGTGCTTTCCTAGACAACTCATCACCTGCCTCTCTGCTCATGAGATTCTACCCCTAAAAAATAATCTATCCACACCCCACCCATACCACTGTAGTGAACTCCAGAATAGGAGATTATTTTAAAGGTTGTTTAGAAATTCCCTGCCATTTTGCAGGTAGGGAAACTGAGGTTCAGCAGGTTCATCAAGCTGTAACATTACCCCCAAGAAACTAGCTCTAGAAAATTCCCTGTGAAATCACCCACAAGCCCTAGATGCCCTGTACTGCTAGTTCATCTGCTACTGGAAGTTCTTCGTCCTAGAAGCCATCATTGCCCTCACAGACTGAAACCACAGAAGGGCAGGGCCCAGCATCTGCCCAGTGTCTGTCCAGCCTGTGCTGGGCCTGCTCATGCCTCTCCGTGCCCTGCCCTGGAGCAGCACTGCCAGACTGCTGTGGTCAGAGCAGTTCCTGCTGGCATGATCTGTGTGCCTGCGCCGCCCCAAGGCATGAATGGGACAAAGAGCAGGGACAGGACACACCCCACTTCAGGGGCCACGTCACGGATACACCGCCAGGCAAGGTCAAGGGCAGCCCAGGGCAGACGCGCTGTCCGGAAAGGAGAGGGAGAGGTGACAAAGGTATGGGGAGCCCTCACACTGTCACCCCCCGAGTTGGGGTCTCCTGAGCAGAGTCCCACACTTCAGACACGCACAAATATTGGATTTTTTTAGAGTTTGGTTTTTAATTCATGGTTTTCAAAAACTTCCCTTCTGCTATGAGTATTTTAGGACGTTGAGGTCCATTTAAAGAGCCTGATCCTTCTGGGGAGCATGAATACTGTTAGTGGTCAGCCATACCTGCCCGCTAGTGTCCAGAGCACCTTCGAGAACCACAGCAATGACTCTCTGTTGAAAGCCCAAATAGAGCCTGTTGCCAAGGGCCTCAAGGGCCCTAAGCTCAGGAACCACCATGGGGGATTCTGAGGGCACCTGGCCCAGGTCACTTGGACAGACAGGTTTCAGAAGCTCTGACTGCTCCAAAAATAATGCCTTTTTCCCTCTTTTTTCTGTAGGGAGACATTCATTTCCTTCTTGGAACAAACAAGTTTCATGAGGCAAGGTGTTTTTAGTGTGGGCACTGGCTGCAGGTCTCCTAATTTAATGTCATCTGTCCCAAAGAGCAGAAAAATAGAATCTGACCCCCCCAGGGTCTCTGCAATAAGACAGTCAGGTTGGCCCTGCTGAGTGGCCTCAGGCTCTAGGGCAGAAATCTCCACTCCCGCAGAGTTGGCGGCAGTGCCGACAGGTGCAGCCTTGTCTTCTGGAAGGACACAGATGGAGGTTTCATGTCCGTTACCTATTCGCTTTGTATTTCTATAACCCGTGCAGTCATCGGGTAAGGCCAGTTCATATTGTAGATGGGAAATCAAGGCTTGACAGGAGTCAGGGCTAGAGCGAGAGGAGGAGTCGCTACCAAAACCACCTGTCTCTGATGCCACGCCCTTTCGGCCACACCACACTCTGCGGCTTCCAGTTGTCGCCGCTGTTGTCACAGGTTCATCAGGGCTAAAGAGGACAAGTCCCTCCATGGATGCACATCTAAAACCATGTGTCACATAAACGGGGAGTTCCTGGCCTCCAAAAGTGTTATGTGATGGATGGGACAGCGGGTCCTTTGAGGACACCACAGATAGGGCACTGGGACCTCAGAAGACTCAGGAGTTCAGGAGTCAGGGGGCCCTGTCGCTGCATCTCCCACACCTTAACAAAGTACAGTCGGTGCAATAAAGTTAATGGAGCCAGTCATTCTGCGAAGGAGCCAATTCTGTGCAAAGATGATACATCTTTGAAGTTAATGAGGTCTATTAATTGAGCGTATGCCCTTTTAAATGAACAAAATTCTTGAAATCTACCCAACAGCAGCACGTCCACTTACTAGTAGTTACTAACGCCCCGCATCTCTGTCCCCGATGGACGGGGAGCCTCCACAGCAGTCATGCCACACAGCCTTCGGCAACTTGTCACGTCTGGCCAGCCGTTCTTGTTCCTTGCTTTGCAAAAGGGACTGTGCCCCCAGTCAGCCTACTGTCATCACAGGAAATAGACAATCCATGTGAAGCAGTTCAAAGGAGAACATGGTAAACCTAGCCACAGGCCTCTTTTCTTAAAAGATTTATTTATTTATGCATACAAGAGCTGGGGTACATCAGAGTCACGGGAGACGAGAGGAGTCACCAGAGACAGAGTGGGGAGCAGAACAGGCAGATCAGCTGAAACACACTGCTGAGGGGAGCAGCGGGTGAGGCAGGAGAGGTCAGCCACGCCATGTGGGTCACCTCCCCGGCCGGTGGCAGGGATCAAACTCGTGTGGCAGTGGCTGCAGTCTGTTTCATAGTGTGTTGCTTAACCCATTGCACCACCAGGGTGGCCCCAACCACAGACCTCTAATGGATAAAACTCTCCAGCCCCCAGCCTTTGTACTCGGCCTGAGGGTTGTTGGGAATGGCACAAAAACAAAGCCAGAGGCCAGTCCTTCAGAAGTGGCCTCTGCACAGCTGGAGCCAGTGCTGGGTGGCCCCCCGGCTCAAGCAAGGTGAGCAGACATGGCTTTCTGGAACCTACTCCACAGAAAGACACAGTCCTGACTGCATACTGAACAGGGCCCACGAGGCCTCGGCCCCTGCCTTCCCCCCACCCCAGTCCCCTACTCGCACCCCCACCCCACATATGTGCCAATGCCCAGCCCAGTCTCAGTCTCCTCCCCACTTAATGCTACTCACAGTTGCTGAAGAGCACAAAGTGGTACTTGTTGTGCCCACAGAACATCTGCTGAAGGCAAAACTTGTGTTTATAGCTCTTCACTTCAAAAGACTGGCCGTGTTATAAAAAGAAAGGGACCATCTGTCCCTCTTCTGGACCCCAGCGCCTCCTGGAAAAAATGTCTGCAAGAAGCCAGTGAGAAGTCAGCACTGACTTCAGGGAACTATTTTGAGGCTGGAAAAGAATGGTGCCTCCCCGCAAAGAGGACACTGAGGCGCAGGTGGAAAGCCAGCTTTGCGGAGGCCAGAGATGGCGGACACTGGCGGGCAGGCAATGGGCTGTGACCCGAGGGGCTGCCCACGGGCCCCAGCTCAGGGGAGGACTGCTTGGAAGGACAGGCCAAGGGAAGGACCAGGAGGTGTGGGGGCCCCAGACAAGGTGTGCAAACTTCACGGCCACGTTGCTATTGCACAAAGTCCGATTTCACCCATTTACTCTCCTCCCCCGGTCCATCTGGCCTTCTGTAGCCACATGACCCCAGGACATGCCTGTGTCTTGGGGAATTCCTTTGGCTGGGTGACTTCCTTCCTGGGGCTGATAATTGAGAGCCCCTGCAGAGTGCACAGGGGTGTGGCTCTCTGTGAAGCCTGCGGGGGACTTGTCCACCAAAGCCCTTCGGTAGAACACAGAAAAGCCCCGTGAGAAGCCAGGAGCTGGGCAGGCTGAGGTGGAGCTAAGGTGAGTCCCAGGTCTACCTTTCACGGGAGGAGAATCCCCACCCCACCTGGCTGGGCACTCAGTGATGAGGGTCCTCACACTGGTGTGTCAGCTCAGTGGTCCTGAAGCAGGTCTGTCCCTCCCCCCAAAATCCCCCTCCTCCCCAGGAAAGGGTAGGTTTCCACCAGAATCCACACAGACTCCAAGAAGCATTGGTCTGTGAAGCTCTAGGCTTGAGCCTTATTTTGTTTCAGATCAAAACCTGCTCTTCTTCTTAGTTCCTGTTCTGGGGTGGAGTAGAGGGAGAGGAATGAGGGGTCAGAAGTGGGGTCCCTGAGGACATGACACCCCTTGTTCCGTTTTTTCTGCTTGCCTTTGACCACCCCCACCAACTCATCCTGGGGTGAATGAACTGAGAAATTTGCCTCCATTCTTGCAAGTTTTCATCCACATTCTTAAACGTGATGAATTCCCCCCACTTGGGTGTGTGCATTTAGATTCTGAGAAGGTAGCTCCTGGTGTAGTATATTCAAGGCTCCCAGAAACCTAAAAGGTCACACTCCTTTTATTCTTGCCTCTTTCCATTTCTTTTCTGTTCTTATCGATTTCTTTGGGCGCATAAGAAAACACAGTAGGCAAAGCCTGCCACTTCCATTGAAATAAAATATTCTGCAGTCAAACCACACACCATAAAGAAATAATTGCAGTCTGTATATATTGCTAATGGACATCTCTCAGCAATTCCCTGTCTCATAAGGTTTAAACACAGACATTAGTATAAATATGCAGAAATCCCCATTCGGGCAAATTACTCTGCATTTCTGAACAGAAGGAAGATTAACCATGTGCTGATATCTTTGAAGGAGCTCAGCAGAGCAGGAGAAATCCACTGGCCCTGTCTGGGAGAGAATCTAGAACTCCATGATGCCCAGACAACTGAGCTGGAGGCCTGGCCTCTTCGCCTCCTTCTCTAGGCCTGGACATCCCTGGGACACCAAGGCTTTGGCCTCAGGAAGAGGCACTGGCCCCCACCCTGGCTGGATCAGCCACACCTGAGCTGGATACTCACCTGGATATTCTGCTTCTGGAGCCTTCCAGGCTCCCAAATCCCTGGCAGAGGCAGGAGCCAGGAGGTTGAGGAGGGCTCTCAGGTAAAAGGCCCATGAGACGCTCTGGGGAGGTTTGTAAAGGCAGCACCACCACTAGGATGCTAGGGCCTACTATCTCCCTTTCTCTACACTTGACCCCTGCTCCCCCATCCTCCTCCCTCCACTCTGCTCACTCCCACTAAGGGTCCCACACTCCCTCAGCAGCCAGCACAGAGAAGAAAGTGTCTTCAGGACTCAGCAGCCTGTGCTCCAGAGCCTAACACCCCCATGGCAAGAGTCTGTGAGAAAAGCTCTTTCCTTTCAGAAATCACCCCAAGCCCTGGTGACCAGGGTGGGGCTGACCCGTAGGCATAGGTTTCTGGTATGGGAGTGACAGGGCCTGACCTGCCCCTGTTGCTGATGAGAGGAGAGGCAGCAAAGGCGAGGGAGGGCAGCCTGACTCTGGGGCTCCCCTTGAAGTCCCAAAGTACCCCCAGGGGCTCAGCACAGGGCTGAGTTTTCCCTCACAGAGGCAGCCATGGATGAGGTGCAGGGAGAAGGGCCAGTCCTGTCATGGGTTGTGGGAGGTGAATTATGAACTAGTCATGAATCACCACAGAACCAGAGGTCTTCTGGCTATTTATTTTGTTTGCCAGCTTTCCCCACCGTGGGATTGAATACGGAGGGGGAGGAACTCAAGGTTTACATTCCAAGGCAGAGGGGAGGGGCTTGGGCCTTCCAGCTGGAACTGTAGCCTGTGCCTCTGCCTGACTGGAAGGACAGAGGGAGGCCTAGAAGCCCGGCTCTCCTCAGGCTCAGTCAGAAACGCCTCAGTCTCAAGACAGAACTCGGAGGCACCAGCCTCCCCAGAAACAGGAGCAGGAAGATAACTCCTCTCCTCAGCTAACCCCACAGACTCGCGCAGACTTCACTCACCCATCTCACCAGCGAGCATCTTGATGGTCTATTTTCATGTCTGTCTCCCCCACTCGACTGTGAATGACTTTAGAACACCCCCGCCACAGGCCAATTTAGCAACTTTACATGTAATTTTTAAAGATACCCTTTTCCCAAGACCCTTGCCTGCCACCTACCAGAGAATTGTCACAACCACTGAGAAACCCGTGCCGCTGTGAGGGGATGACACCCAGCCGTGTGCAAGGTCCAGCCTGAGCAATCTGTAAGCAGCGGCCCTGAGGGGACACCCTGAGGGTCTTGACTGCCAGGTGCCCTTCTAAGCACGGACGCATTCAGTTCTCACAACAGCTCTATGAAGTGGGTACGGTTAGGATCCCCACTTGACAGATGGGGAAACGTGGGTGCAGCAACAGGAAGTTTACCCAAATGGTCAGGGACAGATTCTTGATGGAAACCCAGACTGTCTGGCCCACAGCTCTTAGCCCCACTGCACTGTTGTATCCTCGGGGCCCACTTCTGGTTCTGTCCATGAGGACGCTCAGCAAGTAGATTTGCTGTAAGGTTTATTAGCAGCTTTGCTTCTGGCCCAATTTAGCTTCCCCCTGCCAAGCCCCACCGAATCTCTGCCTCCTTATTTGTAAAATGAAGAGCTGAATGCAGAGTCTCAGGGTTCAGGGCCACTGAGCCCCTGCACAGGCGGCTGCTGGCAGCCATGCAGCCAGGCCTGACGAGGGGGCAGCCTGTGGGCCCAAGCCATGCCCAGGCTCATGAGGACAGAGACCCTGTCAGCTCTTCTCCAAGGACTCAGCCCACCTGACCAGCCTCCCAGGCCCCCATGCCGCTCCTCTACCAGGCCCTCCTTCCCACCTAGGCTGCCTCTCCGTGGTCTCAGTTTTACCTTCTACCCTCTGCTCTGCTGCCTGTCCCTCTTCGCCACCACCTGCTTCCAGGCCTGGCCCTTCAAGCCACTGTCCATTGTCCACTCTGAAAGCAGTGTCCAAAGCACCTTCTAACTAGCCACCCCTTCCCACCCACCAGTCGAAATCCATCCATGCTTCATTTCTCCTAAGCTCCCTCACCGTTCACTCAAGGTTTCTCACCTCCACCTCAGCCCCACAGTTCTGGCTCCTCAGGGCTTCTGCCAACAACACTCAGTCCAGTGTCTGCATTGTGCTCACAGCACCCCAGCCTTACCAGACCTACCTAGAACATCGTTCTTCCTCCCACCCCAGACCACATGGAACCCCCAGGCCCAACACCAGCTGAAGGCTGACTGGACTGTTCTCCCCTGTGACACACTCTTGTCCCCTGGCCGGTGGGAGCCCAGCAGTGAACAGCCTCCTGACTGCAGAGTGTGTCCAAGTCACCACCAAGAGCCCCAGCTCCTACCGCCTCCTTCCTCAGTGGACCCCGGTGCCAACTCCCGATTCCCACAGGCACTCCCACCTGAGTTCAGGCAGCTTGTCCTCCTTGGGCAAAGTCAGGTATGGTCTCAACAGGGCTCCCCAGCCACCATCCCCTGACCCCCCTACAGCTGCCAGGTGGGAATCAGGGCCCCTCAGGAACTGCAGGAAACAGAATTATGTGTTTGCCTGTCAAAACAGCCTGGGAAGGGTGTAGAATTACAGAAAACTGGAATGTTCCACCCAAACAAGAGCTGGTTCTCAGTCTAAAAGGGAAGAGAGGTTCGGGTAACTTTCCCCTAGCCCTCATGAGGTACCAGCCTCAAACACGCCTCACCTGCATCCACCTGTGTTCTTCAAAGACCCAGTTCCTGGCCCTGCAAAGCTCTAGCTGGGACTTGACTGGGAGTCCTCTTGGCACTGGGGGGACCACGGGGACGGGGGACCTTGAGTGTAGAATCCCCCTCAGAACTAAGTCATTTATGTGGAAAGATGTGGCTTTACCCCTCCCTGACCTTTGTCCATGAGAAAGCGCTCCAAAGATACTGAGCTACCCCAGGCCCCTGGAGGAGAAGCGAGGAGAGAAGGAGGCTGAGTCATGGCTCAAAGCTCTGAAAAGCCATTTGCTGGGAGCTCTGGGACCAGAAGCAGCCAAATACGCAAGTGAGGACTGGCTTCTGCATGACAGTGCTGCCCCGCCCTCAGGAGCGGCTGAATATACCCACCCTTGAGGGGGACACCAAGAGGTCCCCAGGCCCCCAGCTCTGCAGGGGCGGGGCTTTTGGTCTGCTCTGTATCCCCAGTGCCTTGCGCTGTAGGGCTCTGTAAATATTTGCTACGTGTGTGAGTGTGTGCAGGATGAATGAATGACTGCAGCCGAAAGTACTCGGCACCGAAGGGCACGTGCGGGGGCACAGAGCAGGAAGGCACGATTCTGGGTGGATGAGACAGCCAGCGCGAGGGTGCATGGGACTCTGGAGTCAGGGAATCTTTAGGCACAAGTCCCTCTAAGGGAAATTGTCTCCTTTTGTCATCAGTTTCATTGCTTTTTGTGTCATTTAATTCAGTTCTGCCTTCTCTCTTGTCCAGAGATTTTTGCAGAGATTAACTTTATTACCTTATTATTGTCCACTGAGCACAGATAACTTGTTTGTTTTGTTTTGTTTTTTTTTGGGGGGGGGGGAGATTTTGTTTTTTGTTTTTTATAGACTCATGCTCTGTTCAGGGCCACGTCATGCTCCTGGCCAGTGGGCTGCTTCCTTTTTCCAGAAGGAGTTACTGTGATCTCAGGGGATTGGGCCATCTAAGTCCTTGGCCATGTGAGGCCTTGCAATTTCTAGGGTGCCCGGGGAAGTGCAGCTTCTGATCTCTGGTGACTGATTTCGCCCCATTTTGGTTTCTAGCCCACCCCAATGGGTTCATCTTGCCTTCCCTCCCTCCCTAAAAACCTGTGGTACCCTCGCCAGACCCAAGCCCCAGGCTTTGCCTTGGCCAGTCCCAGTTCACCCCGCCCCCAGTCAGTTCTACCCAGTGGAACCACATGCCCTTCCTTTGCCTACACCATGACCCTCTACCGTGTTCTTGGACACCTTCCTAAGTGCCCCCAAATCTTCCTGGGCCCCCAGACCTCCCCTCCCTGACCTGAGGAAGGCTAAGTAGGGAACAGATACAAGAGTTTAATGCTATAAAAGTAGGGCTTTGCAAGAAGCAGAACTTGGTCCACAGTTGACTTCCGCCCTTCCTTAGCCAGGGACCAGTTCCTCTCTGTGAGCCTCATTTCCTCATCTGTAAAATGGCCCCCATCCTTAGGAGTAAAGGAGATAGTAATAAGTAGATCTCATAGGGGAGTCAGGAAGCATACACCCCAGGAACTTTACAAAGTGTGGGTGCTGCCTCCCTCCTCCCACTCCCAGAGACACTGTCCAGACAGGTGAAGAAGCTGCGACAGCGTCCAAGCTGAGACCGACGGGGGTCCATCACCCTCACTTTGGGCTTCTGTGACTGGGTCAAAAAGATGAGTGTATGCGGCCTAAACAGGGTGCCCCATGGGCCAGCACCTAACGCGTGGTAAGCGACCCAGAAAGGCGCTAGCTTGTTCTGTTCGTTGAGTTTCCAATTTGGGTTCATCGCCGTTCATCGGCTCATCGCCAGCCGGAAAGCCCCGGTCAAGACCCAGACCTACTGATGCCTGCGACCGAGCGCTGGGTGCCCGCGCAGGGGCGCGGTGAGGGCGGGGCGGGAGCGCGTACCCGCCCGGCTGACGGGCCCGGCCCCGCCCCCTGCGCGGAGCTGCACGCGCGGCGGGGAGGGGCCGCGGGGTGTTCCCGCGCGCGGCGGGGGCGCGTCTGCGAACGCCTATTTGCATATGCGCAGGCTGGGTATTTATAACTTCTCTTTAGCCAGTTCCAAGTTATTGATGTCTTAAAGTGACTTTAATCTGAGCCTTCGTTTCTTCAAATGGGCTTTTGATTTCCGGAGTGATATTATACATGGCTGTAAGCTATTGACTGAGCGATCGCCGTTGTGTTCTCAATGTGCTGATGCTGAAAATCTGCGATATAAATAAACTTCCTCTGGTAGAATCATTATAAAGCACAAGCAGCAGAAATTTATGGAAAGAACAGATTAAATGCTTAGACTTAAATTCTTCAGTGTGCTGCTTGCCCTAAACTGCTGTGTCTGGAGTTTGGGCTGCTGATTCAGGTGGAAAAAATCAAACGGACACATCGCTTGTCGGTGCATTTTTACTATGATCTATTGTGTTGCCAAAAGAGAAAGCTCAAAAGCTGCCATTGATAATCCTGGTTAAAACTTAGAGCATAAATTATTAAGACGTGTAGTTTCTTTTCCGAGTGGTTGGGGACTGGGGCGTGCAGCGCACTAAAGAAATATAACATCAATATGTGCTTATGCATTGTAATGTGGGACATTTTTATGCCCATAATAAAACATTCCGCCTACAACTATGTTTATGAAAGCAACAGATAGGAAGATCCATAATGCCACTTAATAGAGTTAATCACCTCCCATCGGAGTGGTTTAAAAGGCTTTTTATTGCATGTTGAAAAGCTCTGACCATAATTAATACCCTGCACACTGTCAGGTGCCACTCAGAGCGCTGGAGGCAGCGAAGGGAAGGTTCCACACTCCGGGCGGGAGCGTTCTTAGGATCCCGCCAGTTGTCGCAGCTCCAAGTTGTTACATCAGGAAATCGAGCCTGTGTCAAGCGCCGGGTTACGCTGGGCGGTAGGCTCCGCATTTAAAGCTCTGGGCTGTAGATGTCAGTTCTGAGTTTGTTCTGGGCTCTGGGTTCTGAGCTCTGGGCTCTTACAGCAGGCTCTGAGTGAGCTGGGCTGCTGGTCCTGAGTGACGTGGTCACACAGTACCTCTCCACCTGGAGAAGAGAGAAGGGGTAGATGCTTCCTAAGGTGTTGGTTGAGTTGACTGTCAGATTGATGGATTTGGTTACCCCACAAGTCTACCCCACGTGCCCTTGCTTCACCTTTCAGCAGCTCAGGCAGTTCTCAGCGAAGGAGAAGGAAGCCCTTGGAACGCCCTGGCTGGCCTGCCCGGGGGCAGCATATGGGCAAAGGCTGGTCCTGGCACATAACAGGCCACAGACCGGCTGACCTGGCGCACCACCAGGTCACCTAGCAGCTGTCACCGGAGACCCGGAGCTGTCTGTGCTCGAGGGAGAGGTTGCTGTGGCAGGTCTTTATTGGGAAAGCCACGCCTGAACTGACTGCCAGTCCCCAGCTACAGCACTGGTCCTGGGGATTGACACCCTGCCGCCGCCACCTGCCCCCACCAGTACCACCCACAGTCAGCGATGTGCCTGTTGGCTTTTTCAACTAGGGAGGCTTTTCCCAGCATAGGCTGGGCACTGGGTCCATAAGGGTCCCCAAAGGCAGCTTCCCTGCTGGGAGTGAGCTCCGTTGTGGGGACAAGCCACACCTCCCAAACCCCAGGTTACCCGTGACGTCACAAGGCAGCTGGGGGGGGGGCAGTGAAGGGAGGGTGTTGAGCAGGAGTCACTTGCTCCTTCTGTCAGCTAACACTGCGTAGCGAACTAAACTCTCCACACTCGCAGCACTCACGTCGGGTCCCCCCAAGCCTCCTACAGGGTGATGGCTGCTATCTCCTGAATGTGGCAACTAGAGAAAGAAGAAATCAAGTGTGATCTTCCCAGGCCCATCATGGCAGCATCCAAAATGCTGGGCCTGGTTTTCAGGTGGATTTTTGGAGCCTCATCTCATCCCCCACCCCTCTGTCCCCACCTTGGGGAGCTCCCTCTACCCCAGGCAGCAACTGGAGGAGGTGCCAGCATGGGGGAGTGTGTGCCCAGCCTGGGGCATGGCCCAGCTCAGGGGAAGACCCCCCTGGGGAGGGAGCAGGGAGGGAGCAGTGGGCCATCAGTTGTTCTCGGGCCTCAGGGGTCAGAGCCAGGAGCCAGCAGGTTGCAGAACTAGCCCGTCCATGAGATAGCAAAGCAGAAGTGTCCTGAAGTCCAGGGAGGCCTTGACCCTGAGCTAGGGCTGCAAATTCAGTCTGGAGCAATAATTAGCATCCATTGGGCAAGTTTTCTTCTGAAACCCAGTGTAAATGAGTTCTAGGATCTGAACAGGCAGATAGAACACTTGGGGTGCTCTGTCAGAATGGGGTGAAGCTCCAAGCCACCTGTCAGCCTGCCCAGCCAGGCACAGAATTATAGGCAGCCTGGCCTTTGGCCACCAAAGCTGTCCTCCTGCAGTTCTCAGGCCCCCACTTTCTCTGCCCAGAACGCCGGTGGCCTTGGATCCATGCCCATCACCCCATCTTTCTACCAAGTCCCCCAGCTATTCCTGACTCCTCCCTGGCCTGTGGCCTTGAGTGAGCTCTGCGGGCACAGCAAAGAGGAGAGGGGCTTGGCACACAGTCCCAGGGAGACTTCTGGGACGAGTTTGCTAATAGAGACGTCTGTTCTGGGAGGTCATGGTACCACCTGTCATTAACCTGGGCACCCTGCCCGGGGTTCTCACCAAGAAATCATGGGCAGCTGCTTGCAGGCGGGTGAGTGATTTGCAAGGGCCACAAGAATATTTGCATAAACATATGTATGAAAGTGTGTGTTTATTTGCATTCATTTGCATAAATTGCTGGCTCTTTGAGCTGTCATTCCTTAATTTTATATTTTTTTTCAGTATTTCTTTGAGCTCTGAGTGTAAATCTGGACGCTCTGGGAATGTGAACAAAAAGGCAAAAAATAGCAGTGCTGGGCCATGAAACCACAGGGCCTCCAATTTGCTGCACATGAAAATTTCCAGAAGAGTTTTTAGAAATCTGAGTGCCTAGATCACCCTCCCGTACGGTAGAGTCAGAAACTTTGGGGGTGGGACCTGAAAGTATGTTTCAAAGCATCTCTGGGTACGTCTGAAGCACAGACCAAGGTTGAGAATGGATGGCTAGGCCGGACCCATATCAGATCAAAGCAGCCTGCTGGTGACACCGAGCACCCCACCTCATCTCTCTGAGCCCTCAAACGCACAAGACACTCAGATTTAAATGAATGAGATGTGAAAGGCAGGGACACAGCAGCACAGCAGGCTCTGGGTCAAAGGTGCCATGCCCTTCTCCACCGCCTCTGTCACTCTCAGGGCTACCTCGTGCAGAACTAGAGCATCTGCAGACCTGCTGCCGCTCTCGGTCCAGCCCCTGGTCTCCGTGGACTTACCCGGACTCCAGTTAGCCCCGAGGGGTAGAGAGTGCACAGGGCAGACCCCAGGTCTGTTCTGTCCAAGTGAGGCTCACAGTCCTTTCTCCTTCAAGATGACTTTCAAGCTGTTGATTCCCAGACCGCTGGAAGCTGGGTGCTCACAACCCAGCCCTGCCTACCACCCTCTGCTCCTCTCTCTGGGCTGGGAGAGGGCCAAGCACTGGGGTTTGCAGGTTTTCCCCTCCCCAGTGGGTGCTGCCTGGAGGGAGAATGCCGGCACTCTGGAAGTGCCTCTTTGAGGCCCGTGTCCCTCCCTCCGTGTGCTCTCTGCCTCTGTGCCTTTGCTCAAGCCACACGTTCTGGAGGCAACCCTGCCCCACAGCCATCAGCTCTGTCCTGTCCATTCAAGACTGCCTCCTAGTCCATGACATCTTCTCCATCCCACTGTCTGCTTCCTTCATCACTTATCCAAACCTTACCTGAAACCTATTCCAAGCCGGCAGGTTTGCCAGGCCCTGGGGACAGACACAATTCCGACCCAGGCTCTAGTTTTGACAGTTTTAATGAACAGGTACTAAGCAAGTCTAGTAATTCCCCCTCTCCAGCACCTACTAGAGAATAGGATGCTCCCATCTCCTCCCGCTCGGGCACACCACACAGGTCTGTAGCAGGAGATAAGCCCGGCCACACGTGGGCCTGCAGATGTGGAAGGAGGGGAGATGTTGGTTTCAGAACCTGCAGGGAGCAGAGGGGAGAGCAGATGGGAGCTAGAAGGCAACATCTGGCGGTGGCCAGCGTGGCCAGCCCACTCCTTTCCTAGATCCACCTTTGCGGGGACACTGAGGTCATTCCCGGAGATACAGGGAGCCCCTTGGCTGGTTTGCAGACTCCCCCGGCTCCCAGGTCAGCTGGGCTAGGAAACCTCCTGAGCCTGGTTTTAGGCCCCCGGGGTCAGGGCTGTAGCCTCCTACGCAGCCCCCCTCATCCCGTTGAGGCTCCCCATCACCTGCACCCATCGGAGGCCACTCTCACCCCAGGACAGAGTCAGCCTGGGCCACCCCAGTGGGGTTCAGAAACTCCAGGAAGCCTGTGACACCCTATGGAAGCGTCGCTCGCCGCCCAGGCAGAGCTGGGCAGATGACACCGGTTCTCGGGTAGCAGGGTCGGCTCCTGTGTGGGCCCAGCACTGCCTCCCCACCCCTGGGCCCGTGCGGGGGCTGCAGCTGGAGGCACAAAGGACCCTCCAGGTCAGATTGCAGGGACTTGGGCCCAGCTGCTGAGGAACCCCCACGGGGCCCAGCCTCACTGTCTCAGTGCTCTCAGGCCCCACAGGGGCTCTCTGCTTCCACCTTTTAGTCAGAGTTGACAAACACCCTCTCACCCTCCTGGTGCTCAGCCAAGGGTTCCTGCCCCTGAGCAACTTCAGCCCAAGGGCCTGGCAGATGGTGAGCGGAGGACAGTGGGACAAAGAGTGGCATTTGAATCCGGTCTTAAAGGATGAGGAAGATGAGATTATTCAGGCAACGGCAACAGCCTGTGCAAAAAACAGCCCAGTGCTGTCCTCTCCGGACCCTGCTCTGCCCGCCTGCCAGCACCCCCTCTTCCTGCCACCATCATCCATCACTCCCTGGCGTGTATAATTGCACGTCGTGTCAAGAAAACTCCAGGGCAGAGGGCAGGACAGGAGGTTGTTTGGTCCACTCCCACTGCACCCGCGGCGGGGCACCCACCCTCCTACTCAGCATAGGGCAACCTTCTGGCACAGCCTGTCGGGAGGCCACCCTGGCTCATCCTCTCAGCTTTTGTGTCTGTGTAGATGGAGCCACTCTGCCCACTTGAGTCACCCTCTGAGCACAGAGGAGGGTGCCCAGGGGAGCTGGCCCCCAGCACCCAGTCCCCACGCCCCCAGAACCCAGGGTTGCAGGGGCAGACACGGGTCTGGTCCACCCCTGGTCAGATGGCTCCTCTTGGGTGACTGCTTCCGGTGAGAGTTTATAAAATCAGTGCTCCAGCTTTGAGTCTGTTAAGTGCAACTCTCAAGAAAAATAGACGGTCGGGCTAAACACCTGGGTGGAAGTGACTGGGAGGAGAAAGCTGCAGTATCCGGAGGGGACCATGAGTAAAGTCCTGTGTTGGGAAATCCATCAGAAGGTCAAGCAGAGGCCCGAAGGCCCAAGCAGGCCTCTTCTTCTGCCTGAGGGTCTCAGACCCATATGTGTCCACTTGGAACCCAGCATCTGGGGCCACCACAGGACCCACTCCTGTAGGTGCCGAGGATGCTGCCGCAGGCTGTGGGACGGGGGAGATGAAGGGCGGCGTCTGCTCCCCCAGAGCACAAGGTCTAACTGGAGACAGAATTCAGCAACAAAGATCAATGCCGGGAGGGTCAGCGTGGGGACGGCCTGAGCCAGGAGGGGACGGGAGTCTCAGGGACATTAGAAGAGCCCACCTGCCAGCCCTTCTGGGGACCTCCTGGAACCAGGCCCGGTGGCTCCTCCTCAGAGTGGTGGGCAGGTGAGCAGGACACGATGGCTGGTGACCTGGTGACCGGGCACAGAGAACGGGCTCAGCCGTGGCAGGACGGTGGCTCTGCCCTCATGGCAGTGGTTTCTCCCAGGTATGATGCCAGTGGGCCCCGGGCAGAGCTAACCCTCTGCTGTGACAGCCCCTGATCCCCTGGAGGACACAAATCCACTTTCTTCTCTGTTCCTCTGAATGTTCCGGTTTTCTAGAATGATGGAGGTTGCATACACGATGGTGAAAGTCCATCGACTGAAATGGCAAGAAGCAATGGCTATTGCTTGCACCAGGCCTGACCTTGCCAGGCTCCTTAGCAGGGTGGACACAGGTAACCCCGGGGGTAGAAGGCCCACAGAGGTACTCCCCCCAGGAGGTGAGTCCCTCGCCCCCCACCCCCGCCCCCACAAGCACATGATAGCCCCTCTGCTGCCTCCTAGCCCCACCCTCTCAGGCTGCCAATCCTCTTCTACCATGTGATTCCAAGTGTTCTGAGTTGCCATTAGCCCTGGCTTCTGGGGTTTCCAGTTCATTTCCCTTTTCACTTGGGTAACTGAGCTCATTGTACTCCCAACTCCAGTTGATTCATTCTTGCAATCCTTTCAAACTATTGATTTCTTGCTGGGACTGTGGCTCCCAGAATTCTTGGGGGACACTGGACATAGCTAAAGCAGATTGAGGAGGGCCATGTGTTCCCTTCCTTGCATACCACTCCTACCTGTCCCTCCTTCCTTCCCCCCAGCATTTCTTCCCACCCCTGTTCTGGAGAAGGTGCTTGGCTTTCCCAAAGATCTTTAAGAGGCTAAGTCTCTAGGAAGAATGTTTTCAACAAGGCAGGCTTTATGCAAATGAGAAGTTAGGCTTTGGGTCGCGTCTGTGGGGGTTGGGCTGGTCCGTTATGGATATATCATTTCTTCGTCAGTGTCCTTGTTGCTCTTCGGTCCTACTTGGGGTCCCCAGTGCTGGGGGCAGAGGCTCTGAGCCCCTTCCTGTCCCATAAACACAGCTCTCACCCAAGCCTCCCAGGCTCCTGGGCAGACGGCATTTCAGCCAGGGTCTCTGAAGGGAAAAGGACATCATGGAGGCCAGCCGGAGGCCCCAGCCCCCCTTCCAGTGCTCTGGGAATCTGGGGCAGGGAAGTAGAGCTGCAGAGCTCCCCAGGAGCCTCCTCTGCCTGGGATGGAGGCTGGGGAGTGCTCTCTGCCTTCGCCCCAGATGAGGATACCAGACCCACATGGTGGTTTTCAGACAGCACTGCAGCCCCTCGTCTCTGGCTGTGTTGGAGGGTGTGGTCACACTGTGCCTCCGCCAAGCTCTGACTTCCCAGAGACAACCAGAGATCACCCACTCTGTTCACGAGACATCTTTACTCACACACTCACATTCTCCCGCAGGAGCCCACCACAGATTCTCGTTGCATGTGGAAAGATGACGGCTTGCCCCTCACATAATAAATGGTAAAATCAAAAATTGTAGAATAGACCGAGTCCAGGAGAGGCAGGCCAACGGCCCGTGGTCACGGGACGGCCCTCTGGAGGTGCAGCCTGTGAGGCCAGGCCTGGGGTCCATCGGTTTTAGGGGCACATCCGAAGATGCTAAAGGAAGGGAACCAGCAAGCAGCCTTTGGCTTCTGAATGCCCCGCCCCAGCCCAGCCCAGAGCTGGTGACACGGGGGCCCTGAAACCAGGGAGGGTACAGGAACTTCCCCCCGCAGCCCCTTCCCTGTGGGCTCCCTGGAAGTCCTGTAACTCTGCTTCCCCGTCAGAGCTCAGAAGCCCCGACCGCCGTCACTCTGGCCTGGCCTCCTCGCTATCACTAGACATCGCTCTCCCCCTTTCTTACCCACCCGGGCCCCAGGTAGCCTGGCAGCTTTTCTAAATTTCCCTCCCAGGGCTTTAATTTATAGATTCCCAACACAGCTTATCATAGGGGGCCTTAACTGGCCACCGCCTCGTCTTCCCTGCCCCACTCTCTCCAGCCCAGCCCGATTCAACTGCTGCCGGCCCCTAGAATGTGCTGGTACATGTTTCAGGCCCTTTGCACAGGCAGGATACTAACAAACACACCCTTCTGCCTACCTCTGACTGGTCCCACACCCGTCCCAAGACCAAGCCCAGTCTCCACCCCGAGGAGCCTCCCTCCTGCCCGCACTCCTGCCCACTCGTCCTGTGGGCCCCCGGAACTCGGGGCAGGCTCTGCTTGTAGGACCATCACGTGGAGAATGATGTGGTGCCACAAAGGCCTTCACGAGTCTGCCTCTCAGGGCCCCAGGGTGCCAAGCACAGAATCCAGCTCTGGCAGAGTTCAGCAGAAAGATTTATTTGGGGCTGAGGAACTGGACCAGGAAAGGGGCAGCACAGGCAGGTGTGTCACATGGGTGGTTTGTCTGGGACCCCACTTTGGCACCGTCTCCACGGGGTGTTCCATCACCGCTGAGCCGTCAGCTCTACCAGTTCACCCCCATGCCACCATCATTGTAGCCGTCTCTGCACTGCTCCCTGGGACAGCAACGTCTAGGGCTTAAGCACTGGACTGGCCTGGCCCAGGTCTCATGCTGCCTCCCTTCAGCTCCTATGGTACAGACACCCCAATATAAAAGGGGTTCCAATGCTGAGCACAAATGACCTGTGTCTAATACCGCATCTATCTGCTGCATCAGACAGTGAGTTCCTTAGGGAAGGAAGCTGATTTCAGCTTCATAGTCCAGAACCTGGCTCAGTAAATGTGGAGCAGACTATGAACTAGAAGAAGGATATCGGCCTTCCTCATACTCATGGTTCTCTACCAGCAACTGAGCTAGAGTTCCCCGACCTCCCTGCACTTCTGCAAATCCCACCCCAGCCTCTGCTCCCTGGCTGCCATGTCTCCCTCCTTCCCTAAGGAAGATCTTTAGCCATCACTGTTTATGTAGCTCGTGCCCCATGGTGGTCTTGTGTCCCCACTGTGCTGTGCTCCCCTGGCTCAAGGACCACCTCACCCTCTACCCAGCACCCTACGCCTTGCAGATGCTAACCAATGGGCTTCGACTGGTGGATTATGTTCCGGGGATACACAGAGAAGAGGTATCAGGATGGGTTGGAATAGCTGGGGATGGGTGATAGGGAGCACATGATGGTGCTTGAAAGGTTTTATCAAAGGGAAGGAACTGGCCGTATTGGGCATGACCTAGGAAGAGGATTGTGGGATGTGGGCATGTGAACAGAAGATGGAGCCATGAGCGAGGATAAGAACAAGTCATAGGAGGCTCTGAGAAGTGAAGGACAGGAGTCTTTCTCAAGTCTGGGGGAGTCGCGGGATGCAGGGGCTAGAGCTCCTGAGTCACCCAGTCTTGCTACCCCCAAGTGTGGGCCTCAGTGTTGGCATGACCTCCAACACAGGTGGGGTGCCAGGACCACAGGTGGCTTGATTCCTCTCACCTGGAAGTGGAGCCCAGCTGGCCATTCAGGGCTGGCTGCTCCATGGCTGATGGACTTAGAGTTGACGAGCAGTGACCAGCTGAGCAGCAGCTGCAGGAAGCTCTGAGTGTGTAAAGCACCATCTGTCCCCACATGTCTGCACGTGCCGGGTTGCTCTGCCTAAGATGAATTATCCTCTGGGCATGCATGACACAGTCTTCGCTGGGCTTTCTCAGTATATTTCACAACTGCTCTGAGTTTATAATTTTTTCGGGTCCTTTATCAAACACGTGTCATAAATACCAACGGAATCAGGAGCATTTATCATCTAGCGGGGTTCTTACTTGCGCTCTGAAAAAAAAAATTATTTGACCGTACAACCTTTCTTGGGGCTCTGATTTAATGGACTTCTCTGCTGCAAAGCCATTGAAATTCGTTGCCTTTTAATATTTGACATGTCTTCCTCTTTATTACCCCCTCAGACAGCCCTCCCAGTCCAGCTGGAACAAGCCTATTCATCTCTGACAAATAACGTGTGTCATTTGGTGAAACAGATGCAGAAGTTTGGCTGCAAATTCATCTCCAGTCTTGGTTCTGTTTGTGGCCTCACCGTCCCCTGACCAAAGCATCCAGCACCAGGCAGACCCTCCCCTGTGTTCCATTTCCTTCTGGTACCACTTGTTGCCAGGTCCAAAGAGCCAGTTTATCCTAATCATTTAAAATGGGGCTAGGGACGGGGCATTTAGAGATACCCATAACTGGGTGTGTTAAGAATTAGCCTCACACAGCACGTACTATTGACAGTAGTCAAAATGCCCCAGCCATACAAGTGTCCCTTGATGAATAAATGCATTAAACAAGTGGTACCTCCATATGATGGAGTAGTAGTCAGCCTCAAAAAGAAAGAAATTTCCTACACATGCTACATGAATAAACCTTGAGGGTACTATGCTAGTGAACTAAGTCATTCACAACAAAAGACCAGTACTGGATGATACCATTTATATGTAGTACCTCTGACCTTGAATAGTCAGATTCAGAGACAGAAAAGAAAGGTGGTGGAAGGCTGGGGAAGAAGGAAATAGGAAGACATTGAATGGGCATAGAATTTCAGTTTTTTAAGATGAAATTTATTGTCGCAATTGATTGCATGACAGTGGAAATGTATTTATCACTATTTACTGAGCTATATACCTAAAAAAAAAGGCTTATTAAATTGTGGTAAGTTTTACTACAATTTAAAAACACATGCACACATCACAGTTAACTTCAAACTGAACCAGCAAGGAAAACTTGATACAAAGTTCTCTGCACACTTGAGTCTATCTTTTAGTCATGCCTTCTGTATCAGCTGGCTCTTGGTGTATAACAAAGAGTTCTGAGACTCGGTGGTTTAAAATAACAACTACTGATTTAGATTTTGACTCTGGTTTGCAATTTGGACTGGGTTCAGCTGAGGTGAGTCAGACTCAGCTGGTGTTGGTGGGGGTTGGCAGGTGTAAATGTCTCCTCTGGGTCAGCTCTTTTCTGCTCCACCTGCTCTCTCATTCGCCAACAGACTAGCTCAGTCTTGTCCATGTGGTGGTGGCAGCAGAGGACTTAAGAGGATGAACAAAATTAAGCAAAAACGTGTTGAGTCCATGGCTCACACTCATGCAGTGGCCTTTCGACCACCTTCTGGGGTTCCAAGCATGTCACATGGCCCCTCAAAGGGTGGGGAAGTAAACTCTGCCCCTTCATGTTTACAATCCGCCACTCCAGCTGCATATACGCCAGGCCCTGAACTGAGTGTTGAAGTTAAAAATGTAAATAAAGCATAATCTAATGCAGGAGACATGCATGCAGATACTTACAACACATAGAATGCTCTCAAGAAGCAAGCCCCAGAGGTCATGGCAGTGTGACAAGGAAGGTGGAGGGTGGGGGAAGTGAGAAGAGGAGAAAGAGGCAAGAGGCCAGGACAACATAATACCTTGATAGTATTGAAGGATCGATGGCAATTAGCCAACTGAAGAATGAAGAAGACCCAACTCGGGTTGCAGAGATGAGTAAAGACTCAGAGGGAGACTTATTTGGTTATGATGGGGCTTCAGTGGGGAGTGAAGGGGCCCCCAGGGGTGAAGGAGCTGACGTGGAGGCAACATCCTGTAGGAACTTGCTGGCCCCTGCATCTACCTTAAACCTGGCTGATGGCCAGGTTGCTTTTGGAGGCAGCTTAGAGGGACAGGAGGGAAGCAGGGAGGCATCTCAGAGGCTGCTTCAGTGTTGCCGCGAGAGGTTGGCAGCACAGGCGGGCCCCATGGGAATGGTCCGAGAAGAGAATGGATGCAGAGGTTTCTTGGTGGTAAGAGATGGGGCTTGGCATGGGAGGAGTCTAGAAAGCAGCCTCATGAACAGATAAATGCTTTCCTCCAGGTGGTCAGACAGGGGGTTCCCCAAGTAAAGACAAGGTAAGTATGTGGGAGCGAGTCCCACAGGCCCAGCTGTGGCCTCTCACTAACGCCAGGGAGAGCCAGAAGGCCAGGCTTCACTCCCACAAGGTGTCTGAGGCAGGGATGGCGTGACTGAGAGTCTCTAGGCCATCCCCTCCTCTCCAAACCTGAGGCAGCCAGCTCTTAGGGCTTTGGGGTGCTAGGGCAGTCCACTCTGAAGACCCAGCCCAGGTCAAGCTTTGCTGCAAGGCCTGCAGGCCACCCAACCCCAGCACTGGTCCCCTGGTTGAAGGGTTTCTCCAGGAGGACACAGTCCTCCGAGCCGCTCAGGCATTATGGGACTGTCCTTTGTCAAGACAGGGGGTAGCAGAGGGCAGCTGGCTTCCTCCCACGGAGCCTGGGTTGCCAGTTCCCAAAACGCCGCCTCTCCAGCTGGCACTGAGCAGACCTGATCCACACTCGGGACGCGCCCCGGGTCCGGCTGTGAAAAGGAATCCCCTGGTGAGCACTTTCCCAAGTTGAAAAGTTCTTCTGAAACAGAGTAATCCTGCCCAAGTATTAGATCCAGGTTTCCTCAAAGTGAGAGCAGAAAGAGTACCATTTGTAGCAATGAGCTCCAAGGCCTCCCAGATCCAGCCTGAATTCCTCGGAGCTGGGGCTGGGCCTGGGGCTGCTGATGTAATTGTTGAGGGACTGGATTTGAAGGAAAATCTTCAAAAACAATCAGAATGCCTTGCACCCACAGGCCTGGCAATTTTGTCTTCCTGCCCCCCCCCCACCAGCATGGTCAACTTGGCAGGTGTGTGGCCGCCTCGCTCCCCCACTGCAAGGCGTGACCAGGGAGCTCCAGAGCAGGTGCCCTGAGTGCCAGAGGAAAGCGAAGCCTGAAGGCTAGGCCACCTGCCCCAGACCACACCGATTAGCGATTAGGGGCAGCCAGGTCTTCAGAATGCCAGCCCAGCACTACCCCACCCATCCCTGCTTCCGTCGAGAGGATGAGGTCACCCACCTGGCTCAGAGGTTGGGAATGAACTCATTTCCCAAAGGAGCCGTGGTTCTTTCCGGAGCGGATATGTCTGAGCAGAGTTTACCCCTGGCCCACTCTCGTGGGCTCTCTACGTGTCGCCACGCCCAGTGCTTCGGCTCCCTCTGCCCGGCCGCCAGCCCAGGCCTCCAGCCCACACGGCCCTGGGTGTCCCACAGGCCCGTCCAAACTAAACTCAGACCCCTTCCCCGCCTCCCTCCACTGTGCCTCAACTCTAGAGATCGGCCCCCCTCCCCTCCATTGTACCCCTGTGGCTCCCTGTAGCGGCAGGAAGGGCGTCACAGGAGCACGGTTCAGGATGGTTCTGGGCAGATGGGTCAAGGAAGGCGTCTTGGAGCCCTCGGCGGCTTTTATACTTTTATTAGTAGAGGTGGCCAGGCACATGGCAGGCAGGGGTGCCGGGGGGCCGGGAGGCTGGCAGGCCTCCCAACCCCCGGTGCATCTCACCCTCTCGGCTGCTTTGCTGCTCTTCTGTCCTCCCACTGCTGCTGCTCATCAGTACTGTTGATTGGTCCTGTCGGTTCTGTTGGTTCTGTTGGTCCTGTTGGTTCTGGCGTCCTCATGACACCGCCCATTTATGCCCGTGTCCAACACAGGTGCGCCCACTTGCGCACGCCCACCCTGGAACGCTCGCAGCACCGCAGGTGTCCATCATCAGTGGTGGGAGGGTGGAAAGACCTGATTGTTGTCTGACCTACACTCCCCCAGCCCTTTGCTCTCCTGCATCCACCCCACACGCACCCACCAGCTGGTGTCCCTCGCTCCGGTGAAAGTACACCCCCGGGGAGCCTCCCTGGAGGGCCAGGCAGCAGCCATGCCTGCACACACCCCCGCCGCGCCTCGCTGCAACTCCAGCTCAGCAGGTCTTGGGCTTAGTGGGTCAGCGATTCAGCAGTGCCCACAACCCACAGAGGCTGGGCAGCCCCTGCATGTGGGATGTTCTCCCGAACCCTTCTCACCGTCTCCCCCAGTCTTCAGCAGAGCCCAGGCCCTGTATACCCCCAAGGGAAGACCTGCCTGACCTCCAAAGCCCACGCATTTGCCCAACCCTGAGCCAGAGCGCTTGATCTTCACCAGCTCCAGAAATATAACCAGAGCCTCCACCCCATCTTACGGATGCAAAAACAGGGGCTCAGGAAGCACAGGGGCTTGTCCTCAGCTGCGAAGCGTCAGAGGCAGAGCTGGGCTCAGAGGGTATCTTGGCAGGTGGCTGGCGCTGGCTCCCGTGACAGAGATGGCTGGTCAGGCTAGAGCAGGGCACATGGGAGGGTAGTTCTAGAATATCAGCCAAGGTTCAGTACAGCCTGGGAGGGCTGGGGTGAGGAAGGGGGACTTGGAGGACTGGGCTTAGTCCTGCAGACCTCCTCTTCTCCGCGGACAGCAGTCTAGGTCAAGCTGGTCCAAGCATCTGGACTTCTGTTGTCCAGTTCCCAGCAGGGCTATATGGAGGCTCCACCCAGGGATCATGGGGGCAAGCAGGTAAGGGGGAGGTCGGGGTAGAAGGGTGTGGGTCAGTCACCCTAAGGCCCAAACATTTTGCAAGTGAAGAAATATATATCAACCAAGCACAGTAGCTGGCAGGCTCTCCTCCTTCCTCCTTCTGAGCCTTGAAGTGGGTTGGGGAGAAACTTCTGACACCCCCAGGTTTGGAGCCCATGAGCCTGGGGCACTCTCTGTGCCAGCCCCAGGAGGTCAAGACACCAGGCAAAGGTAGGTGCACAAAGGGTGGGAAGGTCCCAGAGGCCGCTTCCTGGAAAGAGCTGGGGCTGCAAGAGTCTCCCTTGCCGAAGGCCTGGGCAAGAGTGAGGGACCTGCAAGAACACCCCGCCCCGGAACGGGCAGAGGTGCAGACAGTCCCTGCCCCCCCCACTGCCCCAGAGTGTGAAATGAAAGGAGGTGCTCACCAGGATCCCCTCCACCCCACCTTTCTCGGGCCCCTACCCCCAGAAGCTGGCCCCACGCCATGGCTGTAGGGATGCTGGTTTTGCAGGTTTTGTGGTTTTTATTCCTTTGAACCATATCCAGCCCATCTTACATCACAATGCCACGCTTCCTTGGTACCCAATGCATCGGCACCCTCTGGCATCTGGAGAGCTTGCTCCCTAGTTAGTTACTGAGGTTTTCAGCTGTCTGTGGTAATGTACTCTGAGTTTCCGCTGGTCAGTATGGGACTCGGCCCCCTCCCCCAACTTTCAATTTCTGGGTTTGATTTTTTTTTTTATTATTGTATTTGTTTTTGTTTATTTTCTTTTTGCTTTCAAAAAGTTGTTATTCCCTTGGTTCTGTGCCCCCACCCCAGTTGCTGCTTGTTTGCACTGTTTGTGACTTCTTTTAACTGTCGATGTTGAGCCAGACTTGCCAAGAAACAGTATCAAGTATTTTCCTATTTCTCTACTTCTTGAAAAATAAATTTTTTTTAATTAAACAAAAACTCTTAATGGGAACCTGGCCCTGTCTGTCTTCTCTGTTCTGCAGAAATGTTGAAGGAATTGAACCAGCAGCGCAGAGCGAAAGCGTTTACAGACCTGAAAATTGTTGTTGAAGGCAGAGAGTTTGAAGTCCACCAAAATGTTCTAGCTTCCTGCAGCTTGTATTTCAAGGACCTGATTCAAAGGTTTGCCTTCCTTCCAGCTGTGGTCGGGTCTGTTCCTTTGTAGGACGCTTTTGTGTCGCTTTTCTCCTCCCCTCTCTTGCAGGTTCCTGAAGTGTGACTCCCTGTCACAGAGCCAGTAGCCATCTCTCCTCCTCCCCCCCTCCCAAGTGCCCTCTCACACACAGCCTCAGAGCAGCCACTGCCCCAGCCGCCCCACACAGCTGTGCTGGTCCCCAGGGGCCCCCACCAGGAGTAGCCGCACCCCTGCCTTGCCCTGCAGGCCCCCGCGCTCTCAGTGGCTCACAAGCCCTCCCGAGATTGAGAAGACTGTAGACACGACTCTGAAGGACCAGCGCACCCCCCACCCCCCGCCAGGGCCAGCACGGGGCCCTGGCACCACCATCACGGCTGTCGATGGTGACCTTAATGCCAGGAAAGCACCTCGATCAGACATCCCTCCACCCCAAGAGCACGAGCCGCCCAGCGGCCACGTTCCCCAACCCCGAGTCGGGGAGAAGAGACTGTAGTCCGGGCCTCATCCACACTGCATGTCCTGATTCTTGTCTACTGAGCCTAAACCGGCATTTTTCTGAGCACAGACCAGGCGTGTCCTAAACGCGGTCTCTCTCAGCCTTTGCTCCCCTCCCCTCTGCCCTCCGCCCCAGCTATTTCTACTTAAATGAGTCTTAATGGTGCATGAGCATCTTTTTTTTTCCATTACGTTGATTTTTTAATTTGTCTGCTTCATACCCTTGCAAAGAAGTCAGGGTCGCCTTCTAGCTCCTTAGAGAGGGAGAGCAGCTGAGGGGCCAGCCCAGGTAACGCTCCTGTCTCTCCCCCACCAGCAGATTAATGCCGCTGCTCATTTTGCCTTGCAGCCTCTCCGGGGCGGACGCTGAGCCGGGACTGGCTCAGAGTGGGAGGACAGGACCTCTGCTTGCTTCCCAATGCTGTGTTTGGACTTGCCAACTAACCCCAGAGTGACTGTGTTTTGTTTCAGGATGGCACCCTGGCTGGCATCTCTTTTCCAATCTGTTGTGTCCTTTCACTTAGAGCTGAGCTGCCTGGCGTGCGAGCCCCTCCCGGCCGTGCTGGCCCCAGCCATGCAGGAAGGGGCAGGCTCTTTGTGACTTCCAGTTTCATGGACAGCTCGGGTCTCCCACCCCCGGTGCTTGGGTTCTCCTGTCCGAGCACAGGGGTTGGGGCATGAGCTCTGGGGTGAAGAGGCACGTCCAGTGGCTTCTTCCGGCCAAGGGAGGTCTTTGTGCTGCCACTCTTGGCAAATTCTGGAACTAGCAGTGCCCAGCACCCAGCCACTGGATTGCAGCTGTGGCATCCTAGGCCTTGGTCTCTGCTCCAGACCAGCTAGAGAGCACAGAGGGAGCAGAATAACAGGATGAGGTCGCTATTGAGTGGTGGCCCGGTCCTGGGCTAGAAAGAGATGGGTGAGAGTACCACAGGAGCCCTTTGACCATCTTTAGAGACCTCACAAGTAAAACCAAACTCTTGCATACAACAGAAGACCCCACTAGGTGAGAACCCAAAGTAGTGCAGCCTTCTTGAACAGGCCAAAAAGAAGAGGAAGAACTCATCCTTTGCCTAGAATATTCTGAAATATAAGAAATGTTCTAGAATGTTCCAAGCAAGGGGTGAGTTGACTCGAATGCAAAGTTAGGGACAGAGACAGGCATGAGCAATGGGAATGGGGAGATAGCTTTCCCAGAAATGGATGTGAGCTGGGGTAGGCAGGCTTGACTCTTGGGCTTGGGCTAAGGGCCTGGGGACCACTGACAGCAGTGAGGAGGGGATGTCCGCTGAAGGTGGCAGAACTATAGGATGTGTCTCAGTGACCCTAATAAAAAGAATGGGTGCAAAAAAAAGAATGGGTGCTGGGACTAAGACAGTCACTGGGGGAGAAAGGACACTCCCTTGGGAGCTAGGGGACCTGGGTTCTGCTTCTAATTCACCACTTGCCCTTCCAGCCCAGACAGGTCCCATTCTCTCTCTTAGGTCTCAAGTTTTCTCATCTGTAAAACAAGAGATTGGTTCAAATGATGTCCAGGTTTCCTTCCAGTTCTGACATGCTCAGGAGACAGCCAGGGACAGGCAGTGGCAGCCCTGGGGAGGCTTCCCAAGCACCGGCTCCAGGACCTGAGAAGGGTGAGGCCACAGGAGGCAGGTCCACAGACCAGGTCGGCAGGAGATCAGGGCAGGCGCCGGAGTTAGCGTGTGACATGTTGCGGGTTAGCAGCCTGAAGGACGCCCTGGTAGGAGCCAGCTGGATGGGTCTGAACCCAGAGAGGTCTGAGACTAGGGACACTGTCTGGTCTTCAGTTGGAGGAGGGGCAGAGGAGGGGCAGAGACAGCCCAGAGGGCTCATGCAGTGAAGGTCAATCTAATCTGCAGTCCTTTTAAATTTCACTTCCCTCATCCTAACCATGGGCACACATCACCATTTCTGCCAGTAACTGCAAATTCTGCAGAGAGGAAAGCAGGGTCTCTGCAGGAAGATGATTCCCTTCTGGCCACAGAAAGTCCTCGCAAATTCACGCGCACCTGGTCAGGGAGCAGCTGATGTTGTTACCATGTCATTTTCGTCTGCTGGGGCCTGGGACCATAGAGGATTTATGTGCAGCAGTCCAAGCTGTCCAAGAGGCCCTGTGGGGGAGACAGGACCCTGACCCTGGTCCCAAGGCAGAGCCACGCCCCTAGCAGCCGAGCTGCCGCAGCAGGGGAAACAGACTGTTCACGGGCCAGTGTGCTGCTCCTTCACGGGTCCGAGGGCACATCGGGCACCTGGCCTACCTTCTGCCCAGAGCTTCTTCCCGCCAACAGCCTTTGGGGGTGATATATGTCCACCACTCAAACCGTGAGGGCCCTGTCCCCGCACCCAGGCCCACCCCCAGCGTGACACCCTCATCAGGAGCCGCCCGAGAGACAGATGGACACCCGCCATTCACGCAGTCACCTCAGACAAGCAGGGGTCCTCCCAGTGCCAGACCTCAAGTGAAATGCTGGATGAGACAGGTCTTGGTCCTCAGAGCGCCCACAGTCTGGTGGAGCAGGGGCGCAAGGAAGTGTGGGTGGCAGAGCAGACCTGCAGCAGCGGGAGTGCAGAAGCACCTCGCCCCACAGGTAGGGCTGCAGGGGCTGAGAACTGCTGGCTCTAGCGCGTTTCCAGCGAGAATGCGAATAGCCAGACCAGACCAACGAGGCAGACAGGCACTGCAGATGGAGAAGAGCAGGTGCCAGGCCCGGGCAGCGGGGGTTCCAGGCACCAGGAGGAGCTCACCGGGTGGTGCTGTGATGTCGAGTTGGAGGTTGAAGTGAGGGATGAGACTGGCCAGGGAGGCAGGAGCCAGATCATCACAGCCGAGGAGGGGCTAAGACTGGGCGTGTTGTGGTGTGTGTTGCCTGAGGTAACAGATGTGAGGGAAGATCTCAGAAGGTCCATTCCCCTCTGCCCAGCTGCCCATCCTGCTGCACACAGGCCCTGAGCCGCGCCCCGCTCCAGGCCTTCACATGCTCCAAACCTTCGGTCCTCTGCAGTGGCTTCGTCCCCTCAGCCACCCATTATTTCACTTCAGATGCACTTTCTTCCTCTGCTGAGGACAAGACCCCGTCGCTGGGGAGACAAGTAGAAGTGTCTAAGGTCATCCTGGAAATCCTCTGTACCCCCTAGAAGCAGACACCATCAGTTTCTCCATTTTACATAGTGGAAACTTGAGGCCCAGGTGAGCATATCAGGGGCAGTGAGGTAAAAGTGACCCATGGATCTGGGGTTGAATTGAGGTCCAACTCCAAAGCTCACGCCAGACTAGAGCAAAAAGGCCCTTTTCCTCTGTGCACAAAGCAAAGAAGGAAAGTGAAATCTCAGACAGGCATGCAGGAAAGAGGATGCAGAGCATGTGCGCAACGAAGACCTATTAAATACTCTTAGCAGACACGGGCAGACGTGCTCCCAGCCTCACAGCTACCTAAGCTCCCCATCCCTGGAGACAGGGGAGGCCTTGGAGAAGAGTCATGATGTCAGGAGGCTCAGGGCAGAGCCTGTGCGAGGACACGCCCAGGTGCGTCACCCCGCCCGGTGCCCAGTCCAGTCCCTGTGACAGTCAAGCGGAGACCCTGCCGGGAAGGGAGCTAAAGCTTTGTGCCTACTGGCGGGCTAGAGGCATAACCACACCTCGCCTGCACTCCCTCCAGCACAGATGGAGAGGCCTCGCAGGCCTAAGTGGAGGGGAGGGCAGTGGACATAGCCCCAAGCTTTGGGACAGAAGCAGAAGGACATTCTAGCATCCTCAGTGGGGTCCCAGGGTTGCAGCCTCCCAAGCTCAGAGTTGCTTCTCAATCCTGGGACCAGGACCTAGATCTGCACCCCCTTCATTTTGGGTTCATGCAGAAGCCCCTTCCCTCCTCCCCTGGGGGCCAAGGACTCTCTCTGGCAGTTGGTGCTGCAGGGGATGTGGACAGTACTCGCTGGCAGGACAAGGTGCAGGCCCCATCAGGAAGGCTCCCTCCTTCCCTGCCCTTCCCCACACCAGCCTTACACCAGCCCCAGAGGAGAGCTGCCCTCTCCTGCCAGCACATGGGACAGAAACCTAATGCACTGCCTTCCAGTTGAAACCCTCATCTCACAAAGCCTGTTGGAGACAAGGACATATTTGACATATTCTTTTCATACTGAAGGAAATGAATGGACCAACTGGCTTGTGTCCAAGTTGATTTTCACAGTCTCCAGGTACGTTCTGAGCTTCTCACTTTGTCATCTCTCTCCCCAGGAGAAGTTAGAAGGGCCTACCAGACAGTCTTGGACACGGCCACCCTGACGGACTTTAATGTGATAGTCAGGCCACGTGCCACTCCTCCCTGTGAAGCTGGGCATTTGTGCCGCAGTTGCCCCCTGTCCTGGTGACCTACAGGTGCTACTACAAGGCCAGATGACAAAGGGACAGCTTGACATTTGGATGCTGGTTAAATGGCGCACACCAGACCCATGGCCAGCTCGTCATGGGTGGACCCGGTCTGCCAGCGTCCTCAGTCCCCAGGGTCCTGGAGACTCGTGTGAGCCTGTGCTTGTCCTGGAACCACGGCCGGCCTGAGCACCTCTGCCCAGAGCAGGGAGGAGTCACGCCCCACCAGGGAAGGACAGGTCACCCACTCAGGCAGAACGGGGCACCAGCCACACCCATCCCCTGCTCCCTGAGTGTCGGCACCCACAGTTCCACAGCTCACAGAATGAGAACAAGAGATCACTGAGGTGAAGGGGGAGAAGGAAGAGACTCCAGCCTGAAGTCTGGAGAGGGCAGTTCTTATGCCAGGGGAGGGAATGACTGATGGGGTATCTCAAACGTTCTAATTTGGGGGACTAAGCATTCCTGGCACATTCACAAACCCAGACTGCCGGGCGAAGGCTGTGGCCCAAGCCTGGGGCTCTTCCCAGCCACAGCCCTTTTAGGAGAAGGTGACTCTAGAGACTTCTAGTCTCCAGACCCTTGGGCCCTGTGTGGGCAGGGAGCACCAACCTGCCCCTCAGTCCTGGGTTCCCACCCCCCAGTGTCAGGGTCATGACCCTACTTGACAAGGTGTCCCGTGTCCCTGCTCATCCCTGCTGTGCTCCACCCCCACCCCCAGGTGCTATCATGACTACCTTGCAGCCAGGAACCAAGCAGCTCCCCAGGTACAAGGGACTAAGTGGAACCAGATGCTCAGACCCAAGAGGCAGTGAGGTCAGGACAGAATGTGCACTACAGCTCCCCAAGGGTGACCTGGGTCGCCCCTGGAATAAAGCCTCTCGGGGGTTTTGATCAAAAGGAAGACACCTGAGGGACAATGAGGTCCATCCCAAGACAATCTGATGGTCTCGGGTGGAGAGTGTCCACCGGCCTCCCTCAGCCCCCGCAGCCGGTCAGGCCACACATGCAAGCAGGCCGAGCCAGGCCTCACTGACTGGAGCCTCACTTCCTCCAGGTCTTGAACTTGGTCACCTGACAAAGCCTCACTCATATTTCCAGTTGTTCATCAGTGGTCAACTAGAAAGTTCTTTTAGCTCACAGAATCTGGCATCTGATCCCAGGGCCCTCCAGCCACTCTCTGTAGACCTTTGCCAGGGGGAGCAGAGCCATAGCTGTGTGCTTGCCCACACGATGCCGAGCTCCCTGGCCATCCCAGCACCCTCTCTCTGGCTCAGACACAGGACACAAGCATCTGCCCACAAATGTAGGCACACTGGCACTGTTGGTTGCGGGCTCCACTGGTCTTCCATCTGCCCACACCGCCCTCACTGGCTTACAAGTCACATATGTTCCAGTGTGTGTGCATGCATGCAAGCGTGCGTGCGTGTGTATGTGTGGATGGATACATGCACACACATCCTGAAGTTCAACCTCATCTCTTCACTGAGATTGAGTTCTCTGCCCAGGGCTCGTGGGTGGACAGGAGGGCTGGCCAGTGGTGAAGGCAGCAGTGGTCAGGGCCTGGGGGCAGGTGAGAGGTGCTCCTTTACCCCACCAGCCCTGCCCTGGCCACACATGAGGAGTGTGAGGGGAAAGACCTAGTCACAGGAAGGAAGCAGAGGCAGCAAATACTTGGAGTGAGGGGTTGACCAGATGACCCCGAGACCTGTTCAGAATTTCTATGATTTCAAGTGATAGCACAATGAACTATTTTTTCACTTAACAAATCTGCCCACGCATGAAAAATCCATCCCAACAGCAGAGGACTTGGTCTGTTAGTCACTTTAAAATTCACATACCACGTATGTGTGTGGTTTGTGGAGCGGGAGAGGTCCTGTTTAGGCAGCTCCTTTCCCTCACCTCAACTTTCTGGGCTGTTCTGCAGAATAGGTATATTCTGCCAGCTCACACTTATGCTTCAAAGGTCCCAGGAGGCCCGTCCTAACCTGAGAGAATGTGGCATTTCTGGTGCTGTCAGGGGTAAAGGAGCCTAGTAAGAGGGAATTTCCATGGACCGTAGACCTTGCCCAGTTCTCTTGTTTTGCAGAAGAGGAGGCAGAGGGCCTGAGGGGCAAAGCAACCCGCCTGTTGGTGTCAGTCAGCACACCCAGGTCCCCTAGCTCCTCACCCACACAGGGTCACCCCTGCAGGTCCTGGTCACCACACCACAGGCAGACATGGGCACAGTCAGAGTCTCAGGCCTCGGCCTCCCTCCTCAGGAGCAGGCTGGGTGCTGAGGTTATTTCCCAGGCACGCGGCTGCACCCAGCCCCGGCAGGCCCAGGCTCAGTGCAGGGAGCAAGGCTGGTCAGAGATGGGTGCCGAGCCGATCGCCTCTGAGAAGCCTCCCTCCTGACTCTTAACGCTCTGGGTGTTTTTCCTCCTGGTCACTTCTGTATCGGTGTTACTTTTGCTTCATCTGATCTGTTTCCTTCCAGGTCCAGCTTTAGGGCGCGGCTGCCAGGCCTTAGGAGCCTTTGCAATGGTTTTGTATTTCTGTAGACACCAGATACAAACATTTATATATTTGTGTCCCTCCCCTGCACCCCCAGTTCACAAGCCCGACGCACACTCCACACGCAGGCCGCTCTGGCCTCTGACCCCGTGTTCCATGTGGTGGGGGGCCCTGCCCCGGGCCTCGTCCAGGTCATGGCTGCTGGCTGTCTGTGGCGGGAGTCCTTGGTTGTTCCCCTCCCCCTCCTGGCTCTGACCATTCTGTCCGTCTATCTCGTCTCATCCTCAGTTTCAAAGCAATGTCATGAAGGGCTTCCTTCCATGCCTAAAAGGAAACAATATGTTTGTAGGAAGAGGTGGGGTTGGAGTCGGGGTTCCGGGAAGCCTGCGGCCCTCAGTCTTTGGGGTGACCCCAGGCAGTCTCCAGCGGGGCTGTGATCACAGCCAGTGGGGAGCCTTGGTCAGGCTGGACATCTCCCAGCGTAGGCGAAGGGCCCGGGCTCGGGACCTGCTGGTCTCACTCGGCAGAGACGCGGAGTGGCAGGGCCGAAGCGTATTGTTTCCCTTTGGGGCCGGCCCTGGTCCTCGTCCCCATCCACAGCTCATGCTTTTTGATTTGCATCTTTTTTTGCATGGACATGCCGAGTAGTGATGAGCAGGGTTCTCTGTTCTTTGGGGCGTCTCTGGTCAGACTCTTCTCTTTCAGATCCCGTGTGAGGTTGTTAGGTTCAGGTGTGTCATTGCCATGTCCCTTGAGTCCAAAAGCAAGGGGCATGACCGAGGCGTGCAGGGAGACCTAGCCCTGTGAGGAGGCGGCATGTGGCCGCGGGAGCGGCGGGTAAGGACACCCTGGTCTCTGTGCCTAGGTCCATGCAAGACGGCAGCCAGGGCGGCCGGGAGAAGCTGGAGCTCGTCCTGTCCAACCTGCAGGCCGATGTCCTCGAGCTGCTGCTGGAGTTTGTCTACACCGGCTCTCTGGTCATCGACTCGGCCAACGCCAAGACCCTGCTGGAGGCAGCCAGCAAGTTCCAGTTCCACACCTTCTGCAAAGTCTGTGTGTCCTTTTTGGGTGAGTCCGGCGAACGCATGCCTTCTAGGGAGAGAATCTGAAAGCATCCAGGGTTAAGGGTGAACACTGTGTGTGCCCACCCAGACCAGGGCGGGTGGGAAGCTGGGTTCCAAAAGCACTATTAGGGTAATAGTTGGGTAACTATGCAAAGGCCTTTTTTCTCACCTAGAGGGGCCCCCTAGGCCACTGAGGGTGGGAGCAGATGTACCCTGACAGCTTGGTGGGGCCACATGACTGGCCTGGTCACCCCACGCCCTGGCTTCATGCCTGCTCGCTACACATGGACAAAGGAGCCAGAGACCTCTTTTCCTTTTAACCTATGTTAAAAGGAATGTCCGTTGCCCAGGGTGGGGGTCTGAGTGCCTGAGCTTCCAGCAGACCCCAAACCAGAGAATACACTTCACAGTTTGGGGTTGCCCAGCTTGGGTGAGCAGGGAGAGGGAGAGGCAAACATAGAGCCCGGGGCCTGTGGTGTGGAGTGAAGAAAACAGGGCTGAGTCTGGAGATGGCTACGAAGGGCGGCCAGGGCCTGAGATGGGACCCAGAAGAACCCAGCAATTGAGAAGGGCCAGGAACCACAGCTGTAGGGTCAGGGACCAGGCCAGAATGACCACCAGGTCTCAGGAGAGCTGGCCGGGCGAGCCCAGGGCTAGCAGCCAGGACAGGTCGAGCTGACTCCCAGGGGAGCTGGCAGCCTCACTGGCATTCCTGCTGCTGTGACTCAGAAGTCAGAATCTATGAGCCTGGATGTGCTGTCACCATCTGGAAGGCCCCATAAACTTCAGTGTGACCCTGTCCCAGCCAAGCCACGGTCTGAGGCCCACGCTTCCTCCACTAGTGGGCAGTGCAGAGGTCCGAGCCTGGCGCTGACCTGCCCCACTTCATGGCTTGGGCCTGCAGGAGCAGAAGAAGGCCCCGGGAAAGCCTGCCAGAGACAGGACAGGTGGAAGGAAAGATGGGACATAGGAAGTGCACTTGTGGGGACTCTGGAGTTGGAGGCAGGCACAAGAAACAGGCTCAGAGAGGGGTCTGGAGGGACAGGGGTGGGGATGGGTGGCAACCCCTTCCAGGGCCCTGCCATCAGTGTCCCTGTGCTCTCGCCCCCAGAGAAGCAGCTGACGGCCAGCAACTGCCTGGGGGTGCTGGCCATGGCCGAGGCCATGCAGTGCAGCGAGCTCTACCACATGGCCAAGGCCTTTGCGCTGCAGATCTTCCCCGAGGTGGCAGCCCAGGAGGAGATCCTCAGCATCTCCAAGGACGACTTCATCACCTACATCTCCAACGACAGCCTCAACACCAAGGCCGAGGAGCTGGTGTATGAGACCGTCATCAAGTGGATCAAGAAGGACCCCGCATCCCGCGCACAGGTAGGGCCTACCCCTCTCCCCGCTGCCCATGCGTCCTGTGTCAGCCACAGTACAAGGATGGGGTCTGGGAGAAGGAGGAAGAGTGGTTGGGCAGCAGACGGAGGGTCGGGGAACCAGTAGGCCTAGGCAGAGGGACACTGGCACATATCCCCTGGGAAGGACAAGAGATGAGGAGTCGTCACCAGAAGCTTCAGGGCAGGTGTGCCACCTGAAGGAGACCTAAGTCAACCCAGAGGCCACCGGACCTGGGCAGGCAGTGTCTGGACCCTGCAGGAAGAAGTGCAGGCCTGAGCCGGTGCTCTGGGCTCCCATAGGCTGGGACCCAGCAGGGAAACCCCGTCCGTGCCCCTGTTACTGAGGTGGGCAGCACCTGGGCCAGAAGGAAACCACACTGGAGAGGGGAAACCATTGCACACCTACAGGAGGGTTGGCGAGTCCCTCTGTGGGGGCAGCTGGAAGAAGCGGAGCCAGGGTGCAGGTGGAGGGAGGACGGCACGTCCCAAGGGGGCAACAGGGCCTGCGCCAGCAGGCTCTCCAGACATCAGCCCTGCTCAGGACAGGCTCGCTTGGGCTGCGGCATGTGAGGAGCCCCAGGAGTTAACGCAACTGCATAAGGAGCTCTCAGGAGGGTGAAAATGGAAGGACAAGATCAGGGCTATGGCTCAGGAGCAGAGGCAGCTGAGTGACACATGACAAGGGCTACTTTGTTGCATGTGGAGCGAGGAGAAGGACCAGGGGAGGAGGGATGGGCCAAGGGCTGGCAGTATAGCCTGAAGGGGACATCCCAGCCCCTGACACCAGAAGAAAAGGGGGTCAGTTTGACCAGATGGGGAAGGGGCGGGATTCATTTTCAGAACAAGCAAGGCCATTTGGGCAGCTGTGACAGTGACTGCCACCACCCGCCAAAGTCCCCAGTCTGTGTCACCAGCCGACAAGCCCTGTCTCTGTCTACTGGACACCTCCAGCTGGATGTGCCCCAAGTTCCTCTAGTTCGTGAACCCTCAAACCTGTGCATCTTCTTGTGTTCCTTATTTTGGCCCTGCCTACTACCCAAGATAGAAGCCTCAGTTGCTCCCACGCCTTCCGCTTCCACTCTCCTGTCCCTTTTAGCTCCTTCCCGCCTCCTCCGTGTGTGCACGCCTCTCTCCTCACTCAGGAGTCCCTAATCTCACCAGGATTCCCACCACTATCTCAAGGGAGTTCCCTGCCTTCTTCCTTCCTCCACCCATTCACTTCTACCTGGCAGCCTCAGGGGGTCTTTTGAAAGAACACGTTTGATCAATCTTTGCTCTGCTCCCTCTCTCGGGAGCCCTCCGTCACGTCATCGCCTAGACCAGCATGGCATAGGTCAGCCAGAGTGGGCCTCCACCCCCCTCTCCAGCATCATTCTTCCCAGCCCACTACATGGCCCCCCAACATAAATGTTTTGCTTCAGACAAGTGTAACACCACCAGTTCCCCAAATGCAAGGTTTTCTTCATGCATCATCATGAGCTTTGAGTGTCTGCCCTCCTCTCCATCTCGGTTCTGAAGGCACCCACCAGTCCTCCACGCCCTGTTCAGCCGTCGTGTACTCTGGAAGCCTCCTGCTCCTGCACCCCAGAGTCTCCATCTGGACTCCTCCTCTGGAGTCCACTAGGCTGTTAGTGTAACAGGTCCTTCCTCCATGAAACTGCATACTGGGTCTTACGCCCCTTGCCTTGCCCAATGACGAACTTAGGCCATGACACAGAGTGGTTACCTGTCAATGGTTGTCTGAAACTAAAGGGACGAGCGTGGAGTTTGCCAAGTGGAGGGGGGCTTGAGTCAGTCTAAGAAAGGCCTTCTTGCAGGTGAGAGTGTCCAAGCGCCAGGTGAGGCAGTGGGGCACTGCTGTGGGACTTTGTTGGTGTCAGGGAGATGTAAATTCCTTTTTTTTATGATTTATTTATGCATACAAGCACTGGGGGGGTACAGGTCAGAGGTGTGGGGCGTGAGAGGATCCACCAGAGACAGAGTGGGGAGCAGAACAGGCAGATTAACTGAAACACACTGTGAGGGAACAGTGGGCAAGGCAGGAGAGGTCTGCTGAGCCATGTGGGTCACTTCCCAGGCCAGCAGCAGGGATCGAACTCGTGCTGCAGTGGCTGCATCAGCTTCATAGTGTGTGGCCTACACCCATTTCACCACCAGGGAGGTCCGAGAGACACAAATTCTAATGGTGGTGACTCCTAAGTTTGATGGTCATATCAGCTTTCCTAGGTTCTCCTGAGGGTCCTGACTTCCTACCATCCACATACTTCCAGGGAGTGGCCCCCGGCTTCCCTCCCTGGGCACCTGGCACAAGGCGCATACCCCGGGTGGAGCTGAGGAGGCGAATGGATAGTCACCCAAGGGTCAGGGGTAGCAGGCCAGACCCCCTCCTTCCCTCCTGGCCTCTAGCTGAGGGGAGCTCCCGGGATCTTGTGTAGGCCTGGGAGAGCAGTATCTACACTCCAGTCCAAGTACAGACCGGAATAATCCATTCTGTGCAGTTCCAGATCTCCCTTCTCAGTTCTACTCAGGGGAAGTGGGTGGTGCCTGTAACCTAAGGTCCGTGTCTCTTGGTCCTAAAGCACGCGGCTGAGCTCCTGGCGGTGGTCCGCCTCCCCTTCATCCACCCCAGCTACCTGCTCAACGTGGTGGACAACGAGGAGCTCATCAAGTCATCAGAAGCGTGTCGGGACCTGGTCAACGAGGCCAAACGCTACCATATGCTGCCCCACGCCCGCCAGGAGATGCAGACGCCCCGAACCCGACCCCGCCTCTCAGCAGGTATTGAGGTTCAGGCAAGATCCCCCAAGTACAGGTGCTGTGCAGTCAGCCTGGGGGTCTCTAGGGCCTTCCAGAGAGGCTGTAGGCAGACATGCTGACAGCATCCTGGTGTGTCCCATGGGCGCCCATGTGTGTCCCTGCAGGTGTGGCCGAGGTCATCGTGCTGGTCGGGGGCCGTCAGATGGTGGGGATGACCCAGCGCTCGCTGGTGGCCGTCACCTGCTGGAACCCGCAGAACAACAAGTGGTACCCCCTGGCCTCACTGCCTTTCTATGACCGCGAGTTCTTCAGTGTAGTGAGTGCTGGGGACAACATCTACCTCTCAGGTGAGCCCCCGGAGGCTGGAGTAGGGGTGGGGCACGGGCTTCCCCAGGGCCCCTCTCCGCCCACGCCAGGACTCCACAGTGTCTCCTGGCTGGTGAGTCTTCTCCTGACGCCGGGCTGGGCTGCCAGGTCTCGCCCCTCCTCACCCCTGTCTGCTCTCTGGCCCTCCCGTGCTGCCTATAGGTGGGATGGAATCAGGGGTGACGCTGGCAGATGTCTGGTGCTACATGTCCCTGCTCGACAACTGGAATCTGGTCTCCAGAATGACAGTCCCCCGCTGTCGGCACAACAGCCTCGTCTACGACGGGAAGATCTACACGCTCGGGGGGCTTGGCGTGGCAGGCAATGTAGACCACGTGGAGAGGTAACACGGCCACACTACGGCAGTCTCCTTCTCCCCAGCTAGAGGACTGGACCCTTATGAGGCCAGGGGCGTTA
This sequence comes from Galemys pyrenaicus, assembly GCA_019455555.1. Classification (NCBI taxonomy): domain Eukaryota; kingdom Metazoa; phylum Chordata; class Mammalia; order Eulipotyphla; family Talpidae; genus Galemys; species Galemys pyrenaicus. Next base: position 585,272 of record JAGFMF010011433.1, read on the forward strand.
GGCTGGGGCTCTTCAAACACAACAAAGGGCGAGGACGGGGGACGGCGAGGCAGAGCAGGAGGGCAGCTGCCCAAGCACTGAGAAAGCCACTGGGTCCTGACAACCCTTTTGGGTGTCACGAGCAGGAAGCACGAGACCCAGCCTCAGAAAGACACAGGCTGGCTTGACTGGCCCCATGGGCACTTGGGGAACTTCCTAGGCTTGGAAGGAGTTAAGGCAAAGCTGGATGGCCTCCGTGTCCCTCCCAAGAGAGAACACACACCAGGGCGCATCTCCGGCCTCCACCCCACACATCCCAGGAAATCTGCTGGCCACACAGGAAGGGTCACTGCAACTGGTGGGAATGCTCTAGAAGACAATGTAGGTCAATGAGCCTGAGCGCTGCGTGTGACAGCCTGCCCCCTACTGGCAGTCCCAGGCTGGCTTACACATCCAGGTCATTTAAATCTGGCCAAGCATATAATGTTGGGTTGGGTGGTAGGCAGGAGGACCATAGGCTGGAGGTGGGCGCTTCCCCAGGGGAAATGCTCCATCTTTTCCTCAAGCCCGGGGACAGTCCGTGCAGAGGACAGACACCTCGGGAGAAGCCGCAGAGAGAGTTCAGGAAGTCCTGTGAGTCGGCAGCTGACAAGAGGCTTCAAGGCAGCCCTGCTTTCTGGAGGAACCAGTGGCCCAAAGAGGAACACATTAGGCTGAGCTGACATCGTGCACCAAGCCAGGGGGTCACACTAAGAAGGCTGGGGCCCTTCCCGTTCCCTCGCCCACCCCCACCCGCTTCATCGGCTACACGGCAAGCTTGTCTTCCCATGTGGACAGCTTTTGCCTGTGGAGCCACGCAGACCCCTCAGTTTGTATTTTTCCCTTGGTGGCTAATTGGACACTTGACAAATGTTACAGCAGAGATGGCTGCAGAGTGAGACAGGCACTGGATGTTCACTGTGGGCCTTCAACTCCCCCAAGTGGAGCCCGGAGATGCTCAGTAACAGCATTTAATTGTCATATTGATTTGGAAATAATGGGGAATCCCGTGTGATGATGAGGATATTAATGCAGCCGTTGACTGGGTCAGCCTTGAAGCTGACAGCCTTCGGTGGAGCCCACTGCTCGGCCATCACGTCCCAAGTCGTCCAGAAGCCCCAGCTTCCCGTCGTTTGTCATTCGATAATAAACACATGAAAAAGGAGACATTTTCTATGTAGGAGTAAACTGAGCTAGATCTGTCATCTTGTCTTGCTTTTGTCAGCTATTTTTAATCTCCTAAGATGCTGATTACTCATTTTGCAATCGTATACTTGTTGATAAATGCAGGGGTTTGTTCAAGGCTCAAACTCTTCAAGGAGGGGGGACAAGCTCAGCTCTCCTTGGGCCCCGGAGCAGTTCTCAGCCTGGAACCAGCCTCTGTGGCTTTCCTTCCAGCAGTGAGATGTCAGGACATGGTGAGCAAGACTAGCTTGGGCCGCCCGGGAGACAGAGGAGCAGGCAGGACCCCAGGGTGCCCACCGGAGGGGCCCTGAGCCCTTCCTCAGCCCGCTGGGACTTGTCAGCCATCCTCACAGGGACAGGACAGAAGCTCCCTGGGTGGTGTTCATGCAAGTGGGGTGAAGGGTGCTGGCAGGAGGGATGCCCACTGCTCCCCCCCACCCCACCCCCCCAAGACTCTCTGGAGCCCCAATGGGCAAGTCCGTTTCTGTGTCCTGTGGTAACAATGACAAGAATCCAGGGTGACAGGAAGGTCAGGGTAATGGGGGTAGACACCAGGGTGCTTTGTTCCCCAGGAAGCACTAATGCTACAAATTGCTATTATATTGATAATGAATGAGATATACGGTACATTATAATTATATTACATTACTGTATTACAGGAATAGAGCAAGATTATATAATTATAGATTAAAACAACAGTGCCATAGACAAACCTGTATTATATCATTATATAAATAACTGGGTCTAATATTTTATAGCAATATATGGCAGTAGCTGTGGTTACCAGGTAAATGATAGTGGAGCTCCACGCTCAGCAGGGTCATTTGCATGTCATTAGCATATCCTTCTCAAGCAGGAAGCTGACAGATTGAGCTGAGGGAGGGCTGGTGGCTTGGCAATCAGCCACCTGGAATAACAAGCTCTCGGGGAAATTCGTTCAGTGGAATATGCCATTACACCGAAAGCCCGAAGACTAACAGCCACATAATCTTCCACTGTCTCCCAGCTCCTTCTGCAGACACCCTTTGGCGTGCTGCCATACTACTTAAAAGGCAGATATCTGAACTTCTGACACTATCCAGAAAGACACTTACCCCCTTGCCCATTAGCCACATATTGGTCTGCAACTTAATTGCATTGGTCCCCGCTGCCCTTTAAGGCATTTCAGCCTCTTCTCAAAGTCTGGGTCTTCACAGGCAGTGAGCTGGACATTTCCTGGTTGGCCCTCACTCCCCTTCAGGCTGAGACAGGTCATCCCTGCTGGTCCCTGAGCAGTGACCATGATAGTTCATGCCCTGCGAGGCTCCCAGGGACAAGTGGGCCCGGTTTGCTGCCCAGGAAAGGCGTGTGGAAACACCCAAGCGTAGGGGTACTGTGAGCCCACAAAGGAGACCCCACCGTGAGACCAGAACACACTAAAGGCATGAGCCTGTGGGGAGCAGTGGGTGGGCCACCCCTTGGGGAGGCCAGAGCCAGCACCTGCAAGGTGGTCCTCCAGGAACACCCCTCAGGGACACTGAGAAACCAGACCCAAAGGCACCCTGGGGAGAGAGTCCAAGGACCCTGGCTCCTTGGTCTGTCTGCTCACAACCCCTCGACTGTTTCCAGTTTTCACTGTGCTCCCTGGCTTGTCCAAAACTCACGTTCCATCTCTCGTCCATCCTCTGACTTTGCTGCATTCTCCCCAGCCCCAGCCATCTGCCTGGCAGATCTGTACCATCCTGCTCAGCCCCATCCTGCTCAACCCCACACTTCACCTTCCACACCTGTCCCTGGGGGCTGAATCCAGGTAGAGAAAATCCCACAAGATGGTAGAGCGGCCCACTGCACACAGAAGCCTTCCCACCTCCTCTGGGCCCTGAACGCCACTATATTTCTGGGTTCCCCTGCTCTGGCGAACATGTATTTCTCCTCTTTGTGTCTCTCCTCAAGGCTTTGACCCCAGAGACATTCCCTCCCCTTCTGCAAGGCTTTTCCCACCTCTCTCCCACTTCTCAGAGAAAACAGAGCATCGGTCAGGAACTCTCCAGACTCCCCAGTGTCACCCCAGCCAAGGGCTCTGTGGGTGCTGCCCTTGCCATCTCCGCTCCAGTGCCAAAGGGGCAGCACTGCCCTCCCGCTCTGGATCCTCCACAGGGAGCGTCCCTCCCTTTGCTGACATATTTCATCTTTCCTTATCCGGTCGGGTCCATTCCTTTTAGCATGTAAACACTGTCAACCCTTTCCCCAACAATTAAAGCAAATCCACGGTGTGTCACAGCCGTCCACACCGGCTCCCAAGAGTCCGTGATTAAATTTTCTGGAACTCTGCAAGCCAGTCTCTAACTACTGGTATTATGAAAACTTAATTACATATCAACTCACATTTAAATACTAAAATAAAGGTAACTCATACCCAGAAGTCATTACTACCTAATTTTTACACTATTTTACCACTGTCTATGTTTTGGAAGTTCAGTATATCTACTGTGTCTACATATGGCAAAGACTCCCTTTAATGAGGTGCTACTTGGCATCTTTTTCCAAATATGTGTCCAGTGATGTTCCCTTGGCAGTTCGATGTGTGCCTGGGTAAGAAGATCTACACCAGAGACATCAGCAACTGCCACAGAGCCAGGACTCCTTTCCTTGAGAGCTGGTTTTAAAACATTTATCGGATCCCATTTATCTCCCCATGTTTCCCCCACTCGCCCAAGTCTTTTCTGCCCTCTTCCCAGCTGTCCCCTCTCAGAGGCGTCTCCACTGCCTGTCTCCCACCTCGTTCCCCCTTGAACCCGGCCTCCGGGCCCCACTCCACAGAAAGTGCGAACAGCAGCAGGCCCCTGGTCTCCTCTTCCCACCGCCTCCTCCTTGTCATTTCCTAGTCCTCCACGCCCGTGTCCAGCCCAGATTGGTTTATGAGGGAGGCTGGAGCAAGGCGAGGAGGGCTGCAGTGGGGCCAGATATCAGGCGACCCTCAGTGAGTCCGTCCCAGCGCCCAGGGCAGTGTGATGCTGAGGGCAGGAAGCAGAGAGCGGTGCCCTGGTCGCCTGGCTCATAGCAGTTAACCCTCCACACCCCGCCCCTCGGCCTTTGTTTGTGGCTTGTTTTTAATTGAAACAACACAGGTTCACAACCCTGTATGTGATGTAGGAATGGAGGGTCACACCTCTTTAGCTGCTGCCCTACCACACCTACCTCCAAAGCAGGCCCATCTTTGACCCAGTTCCGCTCTCTCCGCAGGTATGACACCATCACCAACCAGTGGGAGGCAGTGGCCCCGCTGCCCAAGGCCGTGCACTCTGCTGCCGCCACGGTGTGCGGCGGCAAGATCTACGTGTTTGGCGGTGTGAACGAGGCGGGCCGGGCGGCGGGTGTCCTCCAGTCCTACGTTCCGCAGACCAACACCTGGAGCTTCATCGAGTCCCCCATGATCGGTGAGGGCCGCTGTCTGTTCAGCCCAGGGCTCGCGCGGCGCCCCCTAGTGGTTTCATTCATGTCAATTACCCAAGCCCCACAGCGCCGCAGACCTAAGGGCAGGTTCTAGAGAGCAGCGGAGCCCCAACTCAGGGGCCTTGGTAGACCCACCGTCTGGACAAAGGGCCGCTCTGCTCGTGCTTGAGCCGGCTGCCCCCCTACCCCGAGCTTGTCCTCAGGCTGGACAGTGACTTACTGGTGGTCGCTCCAGCTCCCTTCCCTCTGGAGTCCCACTGGGAAGAAAAAGGAGACAGAAGGCCGCGAGGGGCCTCCTGACGTGCTTGCTCTCCCCCCTCCCCCCAACAGATAACAAGTATGCACCTGCTGTTACCCTCAACGGCTTCGTTTTTATCCTGGGTGGGGCTTATGCGAGAGCCACCACCATCTACGACCCTGAGAAAGGGAACATCAAGGCGGGCCCGAACATGAATCACTCTCGCCAGTTCTGCAGGTGAAGGGCCAACACAGGGCAGGGGACGGGGGGTGGGGGAGCCATAACTGGAGGGGTCAGGCACAATCATTACCCACCAGCAACATTAACCAAAGCAAGCCCCGCCCGAGCTACAGCCCCTCCAGCTGCAGGTGTGGATATGACAGGTAGGATGGGAAGCACCCAAGATAGTTCATGGTCAAGGGCTGTCCCCTTGGCAGCCTCCGGCCCAGGAGCCCAATCTGGTGGATCCAGGCAACCCCATCTCAAAGCTGGAAATGCAAGGCTTCCCACATGCCCCCCTGGGCCCAGGCCCTTCCAGTCAACTCTTTCACCTCTTCTCCAGGAGGTGAAGGTGGGCGAGGGCCAGCTCTCTACCCCTCCCACCAATTTGATTTGAGCTGCAGGAGGCATTATTTGGGCAACCCAACAAAGGTGTTGAATGAAGCCTCTGAGCTGAGCAGGACACAGGGGCTGTCCATCTCCCTACCAAGATTTGTCACTCTAGCAAGTTCTGGGATGCCTAGCATAAAAGTCACCCCAGCTTGGGGAGTGGGGTACAGCAGGGCATCCTGATTGGCCCTAGAGGACAGGTGTTTTCCAGTCAGAGGACAGAGCAGTGAGGCCTCATATGCTTTGCAAGAGAGGACAGGCAGCCTCAGGGCATAGGTGTTGAGAAACGCTGTCCAGCTCGCAGGTGGTGTTTAAATGGCTAATTCTTCCCTGCCCTGCAGTGCAGTGGTGCTCGATGGCAAGATTTACGCGACTGGTGGCATCGTGAGCAGCGAGGGGCCTGCGCTGGGCAACATGGAAGCTTACGAGCCGGCCACCAACACATGGGCCCTGCTGCCCCACATGCCCTGCCCCGTGTTCAGACACGGCTGCGTGGTGATAAAGAAGTACATTCAGAGTGGCTGACAGCAGCAGCAAGCCCGGGCGAGACTGTGGACAAGTCTGGTGAGGCTAACGCTACTCACAATGATCAGTTTTCAGCAACACCAATAGAGGCCGACGACACAATCCAGGAACTCACTGCGCTCAACATTTCGAATACTCTACATTGAATGTAGAAAATCATCCTCGCCTTTAGGGGCGATAGGGGCTTGGCGCTCCGAGCCCCTCCAAGCCAGGGGCACCTCGGAGGGGGCACCCGGGGCTCCTATGAGGCACTTGCTCTGAATGGAGGCGCTCGCTCTGCCCAGTCCAATAGAGTTTCACATATTTTTCAACTGGGAGAGAGAAGCTGTTTTTTCCTTCCTGCAGAGCAAGCTTGGTCCCTAAGCCACCATAGATCAGTTATCCTATGACAATATTAGGTGTCAGGCTCTCTTGGAATAAGATCAAAGTGTCCTTATCACTTTGATTCCTACTTTTGTTTTTAATCAATCTACACTTACAAGTGGGCGAGAGAAAACAAGGACAACGCTGTGCGGCAGGGGGCCTAGGAAGCCGCTGGTCCCCACTGGGGTGAGAAGTCCAGCCCAGGGGGAGCCGGATGTGGCCGGGCGGCTGCAGGCGTTGGGGACGCCCGAGGAGGCCGCTGTCCTTCACAGGGTTTACCACCATGTTTCTGTTGGAGAAGAACAAGGTGATTGTGCTAGCTTTCTCTTATCCAATATGAATTATTTAGATTTCCAAGGCATTTTCTTGATAAACAAAAGGCTATTTTTAAGTACTGAGAGGAGGAGGAGGCCACAACGAGATGTGGGGACCCCCAAAGCTCTTTGTAGGTAGTGGCAGAGTGGGCATTTGCTCTAATTTTTCTATGTGCAGAATAGAGGACCTCTCCTGGGGTGGGGGCAAAGGCCCCCCATTTTATTTTTTAGAAAAAGTGACTCCCAGACAGCCCCCATAGAAGCAGTGCCTCCTGGAGGTGCTGTCAAGAACGGAAGATTCTGTTCTGGAAGGAAACCAGTCCGGCTCCCTCCGTGAGGTACAGCTGAGGACCCAGGCCGGGTGGGGAGGGGAGGAAGGGGAGAGGGAGATTAAATGTCTACAAAGCACAGGAGACTATTTTTGATATTTATAGCTATATATTCAGGCACCTGCCACCAGAGCTCTCAGGATGGGGACAGCCTCTTAGACGAGCCATGGCCGCCAAGGCCCGAGGGCACAAGCAGGAGCTCACTTCTTGTAGCATCTTCACCCAAGAAAGGGAAGCCAGGAAGGAGGGGCCGTGGCTCCAAAGAGAAGCCCCTGCCAGTCCTCAGCCCCTCACCCCTCACACGGTGATCGGTTTCCATCCCAGGCCAGGAGAATGCCGCCACTGCGCTGTTGAGTTGGTACCAAATACACATTTGCCATTTTTCTATTTCGGAAGTCAACTTACTGTCATTTCACGGGAAGAACCATTTCTAAGGAGAGAAGGACAGAACACACTCTCCATTTCCGGTATCTGATGACACCAGTTCGGATCATCACGTCGGCATCGATTTCTAGCACTACAGCTGTGGCTCCCCCTTGGACAAGACACCGAGCTTCGTTATGCAGTTTTTAATATTATTTATTCTTTTAAAAAGTAATAAGCACAAAACTACATACATTGTATGTCATTTAAAGTATTTATGTCAAACAGGGTGCAAGTGTGAACCCCAGGACTGGAGCACAAATTTCTAACTGCCCGGGACAGGGCTAATGTTAGCGTCGGTGTGTAACGTCTGCCTCCAAAGGAGGTGTTAGTGGTCAGCAAGACTCAACACAGATGACCTTGCAATTCCGTTCCTCTCATCTATCACACTGGAGCAAAACTGGCTATTTCTGTGAATGATAGAAAACAGGGTTCTCTGTAATGGTATTGTACATAGTATATGTTTATTGTTAAGTTCTTGTTATATTATAATAAATATATTTATAGATCTAGACCTGGAAGCCAATGTCATGTCTTTGTGTGCTGAGCCCTGGCCGCAGTGAGAACCCCAGGACATAGCCTTCTTCCTCTCTGATACCAGCTGTCTGGGCTCAAATGCAGACCATCATGATTAGATAGGACAGGACAGCTTAGCAAGGGCATGTGTAAGGGGATGTGGCATTGAAGAGGAAGTCAAGGATTAAGGGCAATTAAAGGCTAATGTTGAGGCCAACATAGAAGGGATTTGCAAACATAGAGGAGCTTTAGTTGTGAGTGCTCTTCTCGTGAATGAAGCCTGTGCAAACCAAAGGTCTCTGTTAGCTTCCTACTGGCCTAAGTCCTGGGCCTGGGACTCTGAGAGGCAAGAAGGGAGGGGTCAAAGCCATACGACAACTCCAGCTCATCAGCAGCAGAAAAAACACATGCATTTTCTCCAGGAAGAATAAGGTGTGCTATCCTAAAATCAAGGCAGGGTAGACTCTCTCCTTTTGCAGTCTCCCCTGAGACTGGTCTCTAATCTGTCACATAGACTGGTTTCTCTCTGCTAAGGGGCCCCAAGTCAGGCTTCTCAGGGTGGAAATGCAGGCCAGAAGATTACCCACTCTCTTGCAGGGAGTTTAGGAGAAGATACATTTGCTAGCATTTCATCTATGTGGAAAAACCCCACACCTTTCCTCTCCAGTCTCACTAAGACCTAGTGTCTCTTTGCAAGAAAAAAGTCTGAAGAAAATGGGGTAGGTGGGAGCACTTCAAAGAACTTGGCTGAGGGTTTCTGATAAGTAGATCAAATACTTGCCAGAAAAAATATCTGGAGTGACATTTCAGAAGCACCAGTTCTCAAGAAAAGGATGGAGGATGTCTAGAAGCCCGCCATCATGAAGAGCTAAAAGTATAATCTGTTCTAAAAACCAAGCAATATTTTATTAGCTCCTTGTCAGAGTCTGTGTACTTTGTACCTAACTCTGGTGTGGTAAACAAATTACATTTTACCACAGGACTCCATATAGCCACGGGGTGGGAAGGGGGTCCTCCCTGTTGGCCTCAAGTTGGTGCTATTGGACCGTCAGGCCTCCTGGACAGTGGGAAAGTTCATCAGGACAACCATAAACAGGGCACAGACCACCATGTGTATGAATTTTTTTGAAGCCCGTAGCCAAAATAAGAAAACAATCAGGAATATTATCTGCAGTCCATATGACAAAGGAGTATGATTTTTTATTAGAGATTTCATAATTTGGTAAGAAAATGTTCAGTGATTCCAGCTGTTACATGCATCATACACGACAAAGAAGAAATACTGCTAGTAAACATCCAACCAAAAAGTTCAGCATTGGTAGTTACTAAATACCTTTTACAAACGCTAAAACTGAAGGAGGGAGGGGCAGGTGCTGATGAGGAGTGGTCAGAGTCTTGAGCTGTGCTGAAGGTTTTGTGAATTGAAATGCCCCTGTAGAAAGTCATGTGGCAGGTGCCATGTATCAAGAAACTCAAGAGCGCCTGAATTAAAAAATCCACTTCTGAACATCCATAAGAAAATAGTACAATCTATGGGCAAAACCATAATAATTAGCTCCCTTTTCCTGACACTAAATGGCAGGCACCACACGAAGCATTTATATCACTGAATCCTCACATTCTACAAAATAGGTTCTAAACACAGACAATAATACAGAAGACATTTCAAAAGGGGGAAAACAAGAAAGTTTTATATTTGTATGTGATCGCGACTAAGACATGTATATAAAGATCTATAAGCTATACATATACAGATATAGAAAATATGTGTATAAAAATGACCAGACAAGCAGTAGGAAAACTACTATTAACTGTACTAATGAATTACGACATCTTTTTTCTCTCTGCTCTAAAATGTTTATAACACGATGACATTATTTTTATAGTAAAGACGTTTTTCAAATGGATAATAAGTGGCAGAAAGCAATCTTTCCCTTATATTTTAGTCTGAGAAATTCTCAAATATCATTTCCTATTTGGGGCAACATAAGCAATGGAGAAGTTGAAAGGATTTAGAATCAAGTAACAAAGAATAACAAGTAAGAAAATAGGTTGCCGGCAATAGTCAAATTGTTTTAAAAAAAAAAAAAAAAGGCTAAAGGGTGAACGGATTATACCTTAAAGACATGAAGACTTTCATAACAAAGGAAAAAAAATCAACACTCTCTGTGTTCTTGGAAGGTCAAGCAAGACAAAAAGGACAATAATAAAGAAGGGAAAGTTCTCCTTTAACATAAAGATACATGCATTAATGTTAAAACTCTGGACTGTGTTACCAGGGGCCTTATGACTGTCTTCTCCAGTGAAACTCAGCAAGGTATTTATAACACAACTGCACACATATCTCACTTTATCCCTTCAGCTACCCTCAGAAGCACAGGGAACCCACCTCAGGGAAGCTGAGCCACCTGTCTAGTAACAGGTGTGCCTACCCCCAGTGTTCTCTAGCATCATCATGGCCAGTCCTCAGAGGACAGCTGTTCCCGCTGCACTCCCAGGAGCCCAGGCCCAGCAGGAGCAGAGATTAGAGTTTAAGGCTCATGAGTGTTCAAACCAGTCACTGACTGGCCGAGCCCGAGCTACACAGCCAGTCTCTCCATGGAGCTGGGGTTGCCAGCCCACAGGGTCACAAGACTAGAGCTCCCCCTCCTCCCCAAGCTACCTCAGAAATCTGTCATGAGAAGTTATCGGTCTGTGAACATGTTAGGCTACCACGCTGCTCTTTAGAAATGATTTTCAAAATGCCCAGGAAGCGTCTCAGCAGGACACTGGCTTCGAAAGGCTTTGCCTTTGACTGGAAAGTTGGGTCTGGGGGTAGGAAAATTCCACTGCTGGAAGGTGTCAGGCCAGCCATGGCTGCCCCACTGTGAGCCTTAACTCACTTCACTTGCAGCCTAGAGGGAAGGAAAGAACAGCATTAGCCCCGACTACACCATCCTCAGCCCCCAAGGGGCTATCATAACCTTGCACTTGAGGTAGGTTAAAGTGTTTTTCCACCTAATCAAGGACCTGCCTACAGTGAGGACCCAACAAACTCTAAGACGTCTACCTCTTCCTTGTGATGGCAAAATATAAAAACCGTTGTTCACCTTCCCAAAGCTATTATCCATATGCTCTGTCACCCACTATGCAACACCTGGCAGGTCACCTGGGTGTCTGTCCTCACAAAGGGTGAGCATAGTCTTTGAGCAGATCACACTAGGTCAGTAGGACTCTTCTGTTCTTATGGGGCAGGACCATCTCCTCCCACAGGGCAACTTGCCCTGACTAAATGTGCCAGTTAGATTGCCCACATTCTACTGACAGTCTGAAAAGTGTTTCAAGTTCTAAAAATATAAAGGTAAGGCCACAACATTGTGCACTGTTTTGTCAACAGATAACTACAGATGCAGCAGGTCTTGTTAAAGGGTTTTCACTGTGCATGGAATTCCTTCATTCTCAGAGACATCCAGCCCTGTTAGTATAACCTGTACACTCACCACCCTGTGTTCTGAGGGCTTCAGTCCTGAGACTTTGCATCCCTGATAGTAAAAATCAGTCATGGGGGCACTTCAGTTCACACCCTCCGTCTTCTAGTACCTTTCTGCCTCCACTGTCCTTTAAACCCTCATCACTTCTTGCTTTAGTTGTTAGTACAGCTTTTCTTTTCATGGCTATTTTTTAAGGGCTTCATTGGTATATAATTCAGATATGATGAAATCTGCCCCTTTAAAGCACAATTAAGTGATTTTTCATATACTCATAGAATTGGACGCCCATCACCACTATCTAGTTGAATAATATTTTCATCTTCCCCAAAAGAAACTCATACCCACTAGTGTCACTCTCCATTTCCAGCATATTACATGTGGTCTTTTGTTTCTGGCTTTGTTCTTTTAGCAAAGTGTTCTCAAGATTCATCCATGTTGTAAAGTATATTTGCAGTTCATTTCTTTTTATGGCCAAATAATATTCCATTGAGTGAATCTATTGAGTGGATATTTACAGTTGTTTATGCACTCATAAGCTGATGGACATTTGGGTCACTTCCACATTTTAACTATTATGCATATTTGCTGCTATAAACATTTATATACAATGTTTTGAGATTAAATAAATTTGAGAATGTTGGGGTTGATAAGGCTAAACAGGTTTCTCTACTCAGAGTCAAAAACAAACTAACATTCATTCACATTTTACTAAAGTAGACACGATGCTGTATTTTCCAAACTTATTTGGCCACCAATTGGCCTCACCAGTCCAATCTAGAAAACTTCTAAATTATGAAACAAGGTCAAATAGTCCCATGGAATTCCAGGGTTAGCACATTCTCTCCTCTCCTTTGAAGGAAAGTAAAGTAAATAATAGTATGAAGGATTAGAAGCAGTCCTAATTTAGAATTCTCAGATTATTACCTAAGAAAGACTGATACATTTTTAAATGGTGACAGAAGAAATAAGATTGGTATTCTTCCAAGTCAATAAAATTATTTTCCTGAATACAGCAAAATATATTTCATTGTCATTCATTTCAAAGTTCCAAATATCCTTTAGCATCTCTTATACAGTAATATTAAAAAACTGAAACCACTGCACACAGGCACTCCACACAGCAACTGAAATACCAACCTGCATGCCTATGACAGTAGCAGAAACATGATTTGACAATTTCTGGAAGAGACTCTTGAGTGTTTCATATTTTATTAATTTTGAATGACATGTCCATATTCACAGCAAGTCAGAGATCAGAGAACTCAGTCACTGTGCCCTAGCAGTATTTAAAAGTCTAAATGTTTCGTATTAATTCCAGTATTCTCTTCAAAATATATTAAAACATAAAAGCATTCTATTAACATTTGTGCTTGGATCAACATTTTTGTTAGTTGCAAGACAGAGTTTTAAGCAATCTCATCTATAAATCTTGATGATGCGGGAGTAGGGGAAGGAGCTTGTTGATAATATTTTCTTGTTGTTTTTTAATTTCTGTGGATATATATTCAAGTGCAAAGAAATATTTCAACAATATGAAACATTTTTAGCGTGTGATTGTAATTATTCCTTTTGCTGCAAACTCCATCTTAATCTTATTAAAGGAAAATCACTATTAAACTATGATAAACGACAGGACTGAAAACTTACTGATGTGAAGTAATTTGAGACTTCCCACCACAAATAACCTTTATGTCAATAATATAATAAGTATAACCTTAGTAGTGGATTGTAACATTTCTTTTTAAAAGGACATTCTATTTGAAAAGTCTTGTTAAAATATTTTCTACTCATTAAAATGCTAAAATAGAAACTTGTAATTAATTTTCAACAATTCTCAAGTGTTGCTATAAGCAAAGTAACTATATGCAGTGTTTAGAAATAATATTATCTCATACAAAATTTAATTTTACTTTGTTGCCGCAATGAGAAAAAAACTGTATTGTATTGTAGACAGTCAGGGACATGTGTCTTGGGCTACTGGTGTTTTTTATAAATAGTTAGAGACTTTCTTAAGCCAGTAATTTTACTTGTAGCTCTTAAACTCCTGTGACAATACATGATTGTAAAGTAATGCTTAATGATTTACCATTTGCTAAGAAATGGAAATTCCAGAGCATTTAATGACTTAAAGAGATTAAATATATTTAACTGCACCTGACAGAAGACCTTTTATTTTTCGAACTTGTGTCTTTTCACCTAAGAGATCTTTGGCTTTATGCTCCAACAAGTCTCCATCAAGTACATCCAGATGGTGCCCTCACTGTATTTGCTCTTTAGATGCCCAGTTCCCAGGTCCTTTCATTGTCTCCTTGTTTCGCAGCCCCACCCAAATTTCACTTTCATCCACACCCAGGAATGAAATTTCTCTCCCCAAAATTATTTCAACCACCTAACATTCTGGTCTGTCAGAACCAACAAGGGAAACTGTAGTTCTGATTGTAATCTTAACTCAAGGATCAGCCTCCTCTGAAGCTTTACTTAGGGGAGGGGTGGGAATACCTGCAGGAACAGCCTCACATTCCCATAGGCTGGTACCACTAGTAACACATCCCCCACGCCCACCTCAGTCTCACCAGTTCCTGGAGAGTACCCCTTCTTGTTTCCATCCTGACTATTCTAAACCTTCCCTCTCCTCAAGTGTCCTACCCAGAAGGCCACAGTTTTTCTTCAAAATAACTGAGATGGAGAGTGGGCAGTGGCAGCACAGTCTTAAAATCTTCCTGAATTCCCATTAAAAACAGACAAAGAAGCCAAGATGAAAAATTCCAAGATAATATAAGAAATACCCAGAATTCCAAATCCCAAGCGTGAAAGAGCAGACCATGAGCAGTATGTGAGGCTATGTGTACATTTGGGAGGAAGAAAGTAGAGGAAAGTCACTGGCATCTGAGGTCCTCACTGGACAGCTCAGACGCCAGGCTGAAGGAAGCCTGGCACCTCTGTTCTCGGTGAGTGCTGGGCTTCTGCAGGTAAGGACGAGCTTGTGAGCTCACTAAACTAGTAGGTCCCCATGCAGAATCAAGCCCCAGCATGAGATAACACTGCTAGGGGCAGAATCTAAGTGGACAAATACTGGGACAGAGAGATCCACATAAAAGTAGGGGAAGGGAATAGAGTCAAGAGACTCCAGGAAATATGCAGTGATATATTTAAACACTTCACAAAAATAACAGAAGAGAGAGCTCTAGAGCCATGAAATTCAGGCTTCCTTCTAAAAGTTCAAGAAAAGTAATTTCATATATAAAATGAGTAACACAGGATTAAGGGGAAATTCCACTTAAAATACACTACAAAAAAGAAACTTTAAAAGGAGAAGGCTACCTAGACGCAATTAAAAGTTTTCCAGAAAGATACACCCACAAAATACATTAAAGCTGTAAACTACTATTTCACTTGATCTTAGCCAAAAGGCCGAGAAGCGATGTAAACTACTATTTCAAAAAACCACAAAAGACACAAAACAACAACAGAAGAAAGAACAATATAAACCAGGATTAGAAAAACTCTAAGGATGTGCTATAACTTAGGAAAGAATTAGAAACAAATCATTTTAGCAACACATACTACACTAGAAAGAACATAAGACTTAATTAAAAAGAGGTAATGCCACAAGAAAAACAAACAGGTGGGGAAATAAAAAGCAGGAAACAATGTGAAGTAATAAATAAATGAAGAAACCTCTGCTTAAGATGGAGTATGTGTATATCACCTTCTTCATTCCACTGAGTACAACTAAAAATCCTGGACACAAGATATAAAGCAATTATCTAATTGTTCTGAAAAACAAATAAAGCAGGTGAACTAGGTAAGAAACTTAAAACTCAAAGAATGACCCACATAGGGGTGAGACCCCAGGTTTGCCTTCTAGTTCCCACCTCCCCCAGCTTACACTCAAGGGCAGCTGGAATTCCAGGAAACAACACTTTTCCTAGAAGCTCCAGACCAAGTACAGGAAAGCCCCAGTAATAAATCAGCCTCCCTGTGACAGCGGTGACAGTGATAACAGACATCTCCCAGAAGATCCTTTTCTGTCTTTCTGGCTGGACCACCAGGACAGGGCCTCTTGGGAACCTGCAAGTCTATTAAAAGATCACAAGGAGTAGGGAGCTAAAGAACAAGACCCTGTATATTAGCACATAAAATCCTGAATTGCACGTGCATAGAACTGACCAAGAACAAAAGGGTAAAGCCTTGGAAATCCAGACTATGATGTGGGACAGGGGAGCTGTGGCAGTTTCCTGCATGCACGATATAAAGCAATTATCTAATATTGCTACTGTAAGAAATTAGTGCAAACTGAATGGGTTAGGACAACATGGCTGTATTATCTCATGGTTCTGGGGATCAGAAGTTTTATCAAGTAGGTCTTATGAGTTAATATCAAGGCATCAACAAACCCGTGTTTCCCTGGAGCTCCAGGGTAGAATCTGGTTCCCAGCCTTATCCAGTTTCGAGGCTGCTCTGCACACTTTGCCTCACAGCACCTCCCCCTTCCCTAAAGCACATCACTCCAACCTCCCCTCCATCATCACACCTGCTTTCTTGACTCTTCCCCTCCCGTCTCCCTTACTCAAGCACTTGTGATCCCACTGGATGATCCAGGGTAATCACTCCATCTCATAATCCTTAATCATATAGATAGATAAATTAACATGGAATTCTAAAACACATTTATATAATCCAGTGACTACAGGAGAAAGGAAAAAGAAGTGAAAAAAAAAAAAAACAGGAAACAGAAAACATAGTAAAAATGGCAGCATTAAATCCAAATACACAAATAATCATACTAAATACAAAACACTTCACACCCATTAGAAGAGCTGCTTTAGAAGAGAAAAATAAAAATGGGGCTGCCCTGGTGGCACAAGGGATTAGATCTCAGCACTATGAAGTTATTAGCAACCACTGCAGGACGAGTTCGATCCCCAGCCAGGGAGCTGACCCATATGGTGCAGCAGACCTCTCCTGTCTCAATTGCTGCTCCCCTCAGCAGTGTACTTCAGTGGAGCTGCCAGTTCTGCTACCTACTCTGTTTCTGGTGAATCCCTGCACCTCTGGCCTATACTCCAGCTCTTGTATGCACAAATAAATAAAATAAATCTTAACCAAAAGTAAAAAGAATGAAAGAAAAGACATATTGGAAAGAATGTGAAGAACCTTTCTGCCCTGTCAGAAATATAAAAATGGTACAGCCACTGTAGAAAAAAAGAGAGCATGGTGGTTCATTGAAAATAAAATTACTGTGGTCTCCCTGGTGGCGCAGTGGGTTGAGCACTGCACTGTGTAGCATCGTTGGCAGAGCAGCACGAGTTTGATCCCAGACCTGGGAGGGGGCCCACATGGCGCAGCAGACCTCTCCTGCCTCGCTCGCTGCTCCCTTCAGCAGTGTGTTTCAGTCAGTCTGGCTGTTCTGCTCCCCACTCTGTCTCTGGTGAATCCTCTCACCTCCCATGACTCTGGTCTGTACCCCAGCTCGTACCCCAGCTCTTGTATGCATAAATAAATAAATCTTTTTTAAAAAATAGAATTACTTTATGATCCAGCAATTCCACCTCCTGGTATTATATACAAAAGAACAAAAAAACAGGAACTCAAAGATATGGCCATACACCTGTGGTCACATCATTATTCACAACAGCCATAAGTTGGAAGCCAACCAACTGTGTATAAGTGGATGAATGGATTGAAAAATGTGGATATGCATACCACTTAATTGTATTCGACCTCAAAAAAGAAATTCTGATATATGCCCCAACTTAGATGAACCTGAGGACATGCTACTAAGTGAAATAAGCCAGTCACAAAAGAACAATGCTATAAGGTCTAACTTACAGTGGATACCTAGAACAGTTCAAGTAAGACAAAAAGCAGAATGGTGGTTGTCAGGGAGGAAATAGGGATTTGTCCTAATACAGAGTTTCAGCTTTGTAAGAGGAAGCGTTCTGGGTATGGTGGAGGAGGTGGTGCCACGTCAGTGTGAGTGTACTTACTACCCGTGAAGCAGACACTTAACAATAGCTAAGATAGTGACATTTATGTTATGTTGTGTAATTGCTTTCCATTACATTAAATGTAAATCTAACCGTTAAAAAAGATTTTGCTTTTTAAAAAACCAAAAATAATCAGGTTTCCTTCTAAAAGAACCTACTTAATATATAATAATGGAGAGAAATTAAAGGGCAGAGACATAATTAAGAGAATGAGAAGACAAGTCACAGACTAGGAGAAAAATTATAAAACATAATCTGATAAAGAACTGTTTTCCCAAACATACAAAGAAGTCTTAAAACTCAACAGTAAAAACAAACAAGCAACTCAACTTGAAAATGAGCAAGAGTTAAATAAACATCTCAGAATTTATAGCTATCCAATAAGCACATAAAAGAGGCAGACACCACGAGAGAACCGCAAGTCAGCACAGTGACAACCAGCCACACACATGAGAAAGGCCAAAGTTCAAGACCCTACATGAGGATGTGGATGTAAAGCCATGGGAACTCTTATCTGCTGGTGTGAAGGCAGATGGTACAGTCACTTTGGGAGACAGTCTGGCCAGTTTCTTAAAAAACTAAACATATTCCTGAAATCACTTGGTATTTTTACCTAGGAGCTGAAAATTTATGTCCACACAAAAACCTGCATGTGGCCATTTATAGCAGTTTTAGTCACAAGAGTCAAAACTGGGAGGGAACCAAGTTGTTCTTCAGTGATGAATGGGTAACAGTCTGGTATATCCAGACTGGTACATGCACTGTAAGAAGAAATGAGTTAGCAGGTCACAAAAAGAAAGGATCTTAAATGCATATTGCTATGTGAAAGAGGCCAGTCTGAGAAGGATGCATATTCTCTATCACATCAGGAAAAAGCAGAACTTTGGAGACATTAAAATGTTCTGTGGTGGTCATTTACTGCAGGGGAGGTTTGACTGTGTTCCATTTCCTGTGGGGGCAGGAATGAGTAAGTGGAGCACATAAGACTTTTAGGGCAATGAAATTATTTTTAATGCCACTGCAGTGATGGATACACAATGTTACATATTTTTAAAAATCGACAGAATGTACAATACAGAGAGAACACCCTAATTTAAACTATAAACTTTAATTAATGATGATGTATCAATATTAAATTCTAACAAATGCACCATATTAATGTTAATAACCGGAGGAGCTGGGGGAGGGGGATTGTGAAGTGATAAAAGGGAACACTTCAATTTTTCTGTAAACATGAAAGTTTTTTTAGTCTATTCTTTATAAACTTTTAATAAAGAAATGTGCAAAAGGATTACCTACAATAACTCCCTTTTGTGTAAGAGGGGAAGAAATAAGAAAACTTGCATGTAATTTTATTTTAACAAAAGAAATATCATGCAGAGAAAGAAAAACTAATGAGGCTGGTTATCCTTCACAGTGAAAGGGACAGGGACTATGATACTTCTCTGGGCCCAGCTATTTTACATAGTTATGACTCTTGTAAATATATTAGTGTTTTATATACCAAAATAGCAAACAATGATGGGAGGGTCATTAAAACTGAACACAAACAACAAACAAAAAGAACTAATATATTTATTTCAGGGAAAAACTGGCAGAGTAGATGAGGTAGAGGAGAAGGGGCATAACCCAAGGAATTTCTGAACACAGTATATTTAAACTTCCTGCTCTCAGATTAAGGATTAAAAATCACTATAAACAACTTTGAACTCTAGTAAGTTTAAGATTTGGATTAATTCTTAACTCCTTTTTATGCCACTAAGGATTTAGAAAATAAATACGTTCAAGGTTATGGAGGCCCTCAAGAGACACCTGGAAAAGTTTCTCACAGACCAGATATGTGACCATTTCAGCAGCAATAAATAACAGCAATGCACTGAAATGTATCAAATATGCTTTAATCTATGAATTCAATATGATACCGAGGAGACTAATGCATCACCTTTGGACAGGGAGATCATTCTTTTTTAAAAAAAACCTGTTAATAAAAGTAAGGAATCAAGCATTAATCCTACCTTCCCTGTATGACTTGCACTACTGGCTAAACAGACAAGACCCCAGGCAATAATAAACAAGGAGCAATATCATTGGAAGTCACCATTTTGAAAACTCTAATAAATTACAATATCTAGTATCAATCACTGCTGACATCACAAGCAGGGTCATCGGACACTATGTGCTTCTTAATGAACACACTCTAATGAAGCGGTCTTGCAATAAATTGAAACCAGAATCAGATTAAGCTTCTAGACCAGTGCTGTCTAGAAACACAACACAAGCCACATATGAATTTACATTTTCTAGTAATCACATTACAATAGAACTAGGTGGAATTATTTATTAATAAATTTAACAAAACATAGCCAAAATTTTATCACTTTAATACAAATCAATAGAAAAACTATTAGAGGGTATTTCAAATCATTTTTTATAATAAACCTTTAAATAAATGTGCATTTTACACATACAGCACAGCCAATTTGGAATAGTCACATTTCAAGTGCTCATAACCACCTATAACCAGTGGCCACCACATCGAACAGCAAAGATTTGTATCCAAGTTTCAATTTACTGGAAACACAGCAAAGAAATCAAAGTGTGAAGCTCACCATCAGGATTCGGTCAGCAAAATCCAGAGTCTAGGAAATTCAATGGGTCAAAACCTGGTTTCTTCAACAAATTAATAATACAGAAAGAGACACTGAGGAGGAATCTGTAAATAAATAAATTTAAAAGACAAAAGAAAAAAAAGGCAAGAAAAAACTGAAGTGTTTAGATATGTACACAGGTGCTAAAACTGTAAGAAAAGCAGTAATATCACTGCCATAAATGTTAGGATAGTGGTTACATTTAGTGTAAAAAGGAGGGTTTTAATTGGCATGGAACACAGAGAGAGGTTTTGGATTTGGCCAATAAAGTTTTATTTTCTTTAACTGAGGAGAGATTATATCTAATAGTAACTCATGATAAGCTTATAGATTTGTTTTACACAATTTTTCACAGCAGTGTTATGTTTCATAGCAGTGTTACAATTTTAAAAAGTACAAATTCAGCAAACATTTGATGGAAAAAGTTTAAAATGATCAGGTATTGATTTCCAAGCCTCACAACACCCCATCTCACCTTTCCAAATTTGTCACCTCCATCTTTATTTCCAGTTTCTGCTATTCAAGACTAAAATACATTACTCTTCTTCAGGACCAACACTAGTGCCTATATTCCTGACAGTGCCTATATTCCTATATGCTTCTCTAGAATCTTGGTCCGTTAACTGTCACCTCTCTTTGCCATGTCTTCACCTTCTATCTTTCTATTCAGAAAAAAATAGGTAAAGGACTGATGGGGCATTGTATCCTAATCCTAGGGTTCTAATTCTGGTTCTGCTCTTCACTAGTGAGCAAGTAAAAATCACTCTGATTAATTCTCCTCATTAGCAAAATGAGGAAAATGCTATCTACTTCATAGGGCTGCTATAAATGAGTTAACAGGTGCAACAACCTCAGTTGAGGGCTTAGAATCCAGCATATTTTCAATAAATGTAACTACGGTCACCTTCACCACCCCTACCATCCTCTCCATCTCTTCAATATATGTAAGCATGCTCAGCCTTTTACGCTTTTTTTGAAATCCTTTCCTCAACCCTGTGAACCTCTTCGATTATGTTCACTTTCCTTCCCTTTCTCATGAAAACAATAAAGATCACACCACATTGTCTTAATATGTTTAACCTGCCTCTACTGGAGCATTTGATGATGTTGTTAATAAACATAAAACTCTCTCCTCCTTGGCTATCCTCTTTTTGAGACATATGATCAGTCTCCTTTGTAGACATAACCTCTACTTGTTCCATGACCATTGCTTGTCCTCTATGTACAGTTTTTATTTTGCTTTGAAAGCACTTCCTAAATGAGTTGATTCACATTCAGGGTTTGAACACAGGCAGCTAACCCCAAAAGACACCAGCTCTGAACCCTCCCAAGCTTTAGATATAGTTACCCACATGTCTGCTAGACCTGGACGTCAACATGTCCAGTCCTACCTTTACTCCAGATGTGCTCCCTCCTGTTTACTCTAACAACACTAATCTACCCAATTATCCAGGAAGAAATCTAAGAGCAACTCCAGGCTCTCCTTTAGCCATGTCTCCAAAATACAATCACAGAGTTCTAATGATTTTACTTCTACATTTTCCAGAAACCATTCCGTCCTCACCATCCCTACCACATCTCTCTAGTTCAGACCTGAAATCCAAAAAAGTCCTTGTTAACCTCAAATGCCATCTTTTTCCTTTACTTTGTTGCTGATCTTCATGAACTTAATAGGCTTGCTTCTGTTTCTATCTATGCCCTTGTTGTATCCCTCATTAGGACGTGTTTTAACATAATAAACTCACACAAAGGAAAGCACTAAACTTCTTTTTTAGTTTACTTACCTTTTTTCCCCAGTGCAGCCCCCCTTCGTCCTTCTTGACCTGAAGCTCATCATGGACCAGGAAGGATTAGCTAGTATAGGACTTCTTTCCCAAAGCTACGCTTCTTCTTTAATCACAATACTAACTTGGAAACGTATAGATACCCAAAATCCCAGAAACAGAAATTCCAGTCAGAAAATCAAGGTGTCTTGTGATCTCTGGTGTGTGGTCTTCCTGACCCACCACATTAGTCACCAATGGTAGGACGATTAATCCAAGTGGCCCTACAAAAACCAATTGCTTGTGTTTCTGGAACAAGCAGTGCTGTCAGGAAAACAGTTGGCATTAATAGAAGACAATGAAAAAAAAAAATAGAAGACAATGAAAAGAAAAAGCCTGACTCCATCACCTCCAAGTGAAGTTCTTAAGGGGAGAAAAGCCACCAGTGCAAAATTTTTCAAAGAATAATTTACCAAGTTCTTACATTGAATATGCTGGCCTAAAGAAAGGAAAGTTAGGAGGGCAAAGGTGGGAGCAAAGGAAAGGATAACATATGATTATTTAAAAATCTCAAAGTCATTTGTGAAAACCATCTAAAAAGCAAGCCATTTCTGCCAAAAGTCTTCTGTTGTGATAATGAACCAAAGACACTCTAAATCTGAGTTCAAATTCTGACCCTGTAACCTACAAGGTTTTAAGGTCAGTTCTTAAGAGAATACAGAATGGTATTAAAATAGTCTACATTCATTCAACTTTTATTATTTCTAATTGATGCAATTCTGCTGGCTGATGTGACTGGATATTTTCATTAAAGAACCCCAATATTATCATGATCTTTAGCTTCTTTCCCATTGGGTTGATCATATTTCCCAGAGAAGGCTCTGCTATTCCCTTATCTAGAGACTGTTACCTTATATTCTGAAGCAGTTTTTTTAGTTTCCCACTCTTAAATCTAAGCAGATAGCAAAGAATTACCAAACATTTGACTAACAGCTACAATACAAAACAATACTAAATAGAAGTCAGAAGAAAGAGAATTAATGCAGGGAAAAGAAAAACTAAAAAAAAATATTACTATCCTCAGAGAGATGAGTTGATCTTTGCATTTTATGAAATGAACAAAATGTTACATAAAAAAACCAAGAGTATACAAAATGACTTTTAAAAATTAAATATAGAAAATAAAAAT
This sequence comes from Galemys pyrenaicus, assembly GCA_019455555.1. Classification (NCBI taxonomy): domain Eukaryota; kingdom Metazoa; phylum Chordata; class Mammalia; order Eulipotyphla; family Talpidae; genus Galemys; species Galemys pyrenaicus. Next base: position 608,284 of record JAGFMF010011433.1, read on the forward strand.
TGGGAAAGAAGTAACAAAATTTTGGAAAGTCTTAAAGGACCAGTTCTTGAGTTACAGGGGTTCTAGAAGTGGAGGGGAAAATGAAACAAAAGTGAACAAATCATAGAGAAGTAACTCAACACAGTTTCTCAGAATTGAAGGGCACAATTTTCCAGACTGAAGCCCACAAAGAATCCAGCAGAGAAATCCACCCAGATGTGGATGTGAAATTCTAGAACTTCAGGAAAAAGTGAACATTCTAAGTTGCAGGAAAAGAAAACAAAATCAGGATAATAGATCAAAAATCAGAACAGCACTGGACTTCTCAACAGCAATGCAGAATATAAAACACACCATTAAGAAAAGAAAGGTGAAGGATAGCAGAGAAAGGAGGTACCAGGAAATCGGTCATGGTAGATCTTAGTATACACCATCACAAAACTAGGAGAGAGTAGGATACTCCAGGAGAGATGGTCTAGAGAAGGTGAACTGTAGTATCCATATTTGAAGATACTAAAAACAGAGTTGAATCGCTAGAATGAATTTAGGGACAAACCAGAGGTTAATACAATTGACCCTTGAACAGCATCCACTCATATATGGATTTTTTTTTTCAATAACTACAGTCAGGCCTCCATATCACTAGGTTCTGCATTCATGGAGTCAGTCAACCAATTGTGGGTGTTGGTTGTATGAATCCACAAAAGCAGAATCCACAGCTGTGGAGGGCTGACCATAAGGGACCTAAATCCAGATTTTGTTATCCACAAAGATCCTGAAACCTGTAAAGTTTTAGGGGATGGTCAGTTACATGTAGATTTTCAAATGTTCAGAGGTCAACTCTAAATAGAAAACTATTCATAGGTACAGAGCACAGATTGGTGGTTGCCAGAGCAGGGTGAGCTTGGAAGGGGGAAATCAGTGAAGGGGCTCAAAAGGCTCAAGCTTCCAGCTGCAAGATAAGTCAGTGCTGGGGATGTGATGTGCAGCATGGTGACTACAGTTAACAATACTGTGTCACATGTTTGAGAATTGATAAGAGATCTTACAATTTCTCATCAAAAGAAAAAAAAGCCAGTTTTTATGATGATGGATATTAACTAGACTTGCTGTAGTGATCATTTCACAAAGTGTCCAAATATTGAATCATGAGGTTGTACACCTGAAACTAATGTCAGTTATACCCCAATAAAATAATTGAATATATAAAAAACCAGGCAAATAACAAAGGTGATTATTAATCAAAAAGTGTGCAGGAAAACTAATCACAGTGTACTAAATAGTTCAGCTTCAATGGTTTTTAGTTGCAATAACATAAATACTGAGTAATAAACTAACAAAAATTATAACCAACTAGGAAGATGAGAAGAAAGTACAGGTGTGCTGGAGACAGATGTGACGATATTCTTTCATGATGGCAATCAAAAGATAATGGCAAAAACTGAAAAATAAAAAAGCAGTCATATAAAACTATTATTTACAAAGATGAAAACCAAAATAATTACTTAGAGATGTTGAAAACAAGTGGCTCTGGGGAGAAATATTTCTGTGGAGGGGAAATCAGAGCAGTGTTAATTTTTTTATACAAGTCTTTCGGAACTACTTTACTCTCTAAACTACAAACATGTATTTCCAGCTTAAAAATTAAATTTTAAAGCAAATTGTACAATAATCCCATTTATGTATACTTTAAAAAGTCAAACCATTTCATCAATACATACAATAGCTGTGAAACTAGAGTATGAATAAGAGTCACAAGCACTCACTACGTGTCTATTACTGCCCTACCTGCTTTCTTTACATATGTGGGCTCAGATTCGAAAGCCCTACCAGAACCACCTTGAGCTCAGTGCTATCACTGTCCCCCACAAGTGAAACAATGTGCAGAGAGGTGCCACCTCACACCCCTGAACAGGAATCTAACCAGGATTCAGACTCACCCAGTCTGGCTTCTGGATCCCATACCATTATTTTATCAAAAAAATTAAAACTGGGCAGGAAAGATGTTCATCTAAGTGATCACTGGCTCTCTAGGGAAAGAAAAAGGATTGGGACTGGAGACTTTAACCTACTCTATGACTTTTCTTTACAAAAATAAAGACAATAATGACAAACTGTTAACATTTGCTCTTGGGTGGAACATGTATTTTATATTACCCTCTGTAGTATTCTATGGCCCCAAAGATGTGTATTAATGAGGGAAAGAAACCTGAGTGAGGGCAAATAAGTTTATATTCACCTTAATGACAGATCAGTGAAGAATCCAAGTTCCAAAGCCACGCTGGAATCCCAGCAGATACTCATTAGTTGAGTGGCCTTGGGCGAGTTGCTAACCAACTCTGTAGGCTAGCTTCCCCCTCCTATTAAGTCCAAACAATACTTACCTCATATAGATGCTGTGATAATTAAGTCGTTCTTAGAACAGTCCCTAGCACTCAGTGTTCACTGCCACAAAGTTACTGCCATACTTGTCATCCATTTGCCACTATTGGTTAACATCTTGTTTACTCTTTACCTGCCAGACTGTAAGTGCCAATAGAACCTCAGAACAGGACCATGCTGTGCTGTCCTCAGCTCTAACTCTAATGCCAAGAACTGTGCTTGGCAAGTGGCAGTTACTCATATAAATGTATTAAATAAATGTTGACCCTGTGGTGATATGGAACGGCCTGTACTTTCCACTGCAGCTGTCATGCTATTTCTTCTCCCAATCTCTGCTTCTGTTGTTCCTTCCACCTGGAAGGCCTTTCCCTTCTTGATGTCTCAGCTCAAGCATCACGTTTTTGCCGGAAGCTTTGGGGTTGTGTTACATCTCCCCCACTCTCTGTGCCTATAGCACCTTCTGTATATCTCAATCCTAACACATACCATATTACACTGAACTGACAGGTTTGTGTTGTCCACATGCCTACGAAGGAGTCAAACACAGTGATTAAAGACCAACTGTGGAGTCAGACTGGTTGCAATCAAATCTTGACTATGTGACCTATGGCAAAATATGTCTCAGTTGCCTGACCTATAAAATGGGGATGAAGATAACCTATCTCTTAAGATTCAAATACAATTAAAAGTTTATATTTATATCCATGAAGTATTCCGAAGTTCCTAGCACCTAGGAAATCGGTATATTAAATGATAAAAATCTCTGAAGTCAGACATAATGTCTTGCCTGTGTTTACATTTTCCCCAAATTGCTATTATACTAGTCCAAACCAAAGAATTGGGGCCACACTAAGATAGCAGTAACGATGTAGAACTGTAACAGGGTGGTCCCCAGGAAAGGGGGAAGTTCCAGAATCCCGGTTCTGCCCTAAGTGGGTGGAGCTGAGCAGGGATAAAAAAAATGTTAGAGAAAAAATATAAGAAGACAGAAGGAAGAGAGAAAGAAAAAAGCAGGATGGAAAGCAGCAAGTAGACCTGGAGGAGGCACGTGGAGCAGAGGAACATGTAAAGAAACTGCACTTGCTTTTTAGTCTTGGACTGGTTAGAACAGATATGGGCGAGAGACCCATGGGAAGCTTAATAATGGCAGCTTTCATCTTAATTTTAATTTTACTCTTTTCCTCCCAAATTTGTCTAACTCTTTCTGACCCTTTTCTATGGGTCTCTACTAAAAGGTCCTTTAAACTTGTGGCAAGCTTTTAAGCCTTACTTTAAGCCAATCCTATTTAGCTAAACTTTTACCCTCAAGAAAATAAATAACTTTAAATACTTAACTTAGTAACTATATTCTTTATCCTTTCTGTATTATGCCCTAATTGTATTAAAGTTCCTTTCCATTAAAAGTCTTACATGTTTATGTTAATGCAGCAAATAACAGAACCCATTCAGACAAGGCAAGTTTAGAGGTTCTGGGGTGCCCCTCTCCCTGCCCTGTGACAGAACGAGTAATGGATTTGATATATTTAGAAGTATAATAATCCACAGAACATGCTACATGATTTGAATAAGATGCACCATAAAAAAAGATAAAATTTAGGCTGATATTTAAGTTTCACTTGTATTCACTAAATAATGAATTTAAGAAAAATTTAAAAAAGGGTACACTCTTAGCACATTTTTAACAACATACTGTCATTCAATGCTTAAAATATAACACTTTAAAAAAATCATTGAATCCTATCAACCCTGATAGAAATTTGACACATTATATCTAACACAAAGAATTCAAGCTCTGTGAAGACAGGGACTTTCTCTGTTTTGTTTGCCACTTTGTTTCCAGCATCTTCTTTTGCATGAGGCACACAGTAGGCACTCACTATATACTTGTTGACTCAATGAAAAGATGTGTTAGGCCAATTTCCACTTTACCAAAGGCGAATTTACTGGGAAAATTTCAATTAAACCAAAAATAATTAAATTAACATCTACTATATATTCAGTTTTGTTTTAAATTCCTACAGGGAGCCCTCCCTGGTAGCGCAGTGGGTTAAGCAACCATTGCAGCACAAGTTTGATCCCTGCTGCCGGCAAGGGGGGTGACCTACATGGCATGGCAAACCTCTCCTGCCTCGCCCACTGCTCCCCTCAGCAGTGTGTTTCAGTTGATCTGCCTGTTCTGCTCCCCACTCTGTCTCTGGGGGATCCTCTCACCCCATGCACTTCTGGCCTGTACCCCAGTTCTTGTATGAATAGAAAAATAAATCTATAAAAAAAAAATTCCTACAGGGAATACAGAAGGAGATACCTCCTTGGTATCCTCCTTCCTACAAGAACAAATTTACTAAGTTTGGCATAACACTAGTAATTTACTATGTGAAATGGTACAAAATACAGCTAAATTCTGAGGAAGATTGATAAAAACAGGCCATCACAATGAGAGATTTATCAGTACAGACTTTAATTCCATCCTGAATTATAGCAAGATTTGAACAAGTAAAGATAAAGCTCTGGAAGGGTAACTAATATAAAGTGATATAATATGAAGGCTCTCAGGGAACTAAGAAAAATTTTTGGCAAAGTGGTGTGAGACACTAGAAAAGCCAGAGAGAAACAAGAGACAAATAAAAAATGTAAATCCTCTCTGAGACCTTTCCTCATTTTCCTGTTCCTAAACAGAATTAATTGGTTTCCATCTTAGAACTCTGAACAACACCATATTCTTTCTGTGACAATCCTCCTCCGACTAAATCATGACTACTGTAAAGGTTCCAACCTCCTGCAGCTGACTATAAACTACTTAAGGACAGAAAACATGCCACATGTGTATCACACCTGCATAGTATAATACCTGGAACATATGAATGTATGGGTAGGAGAGGGAATTTATTACTCAAAAAATAGCCAAGCTTTGTAGGTGTTAGGGCACAGGGATAACATGAAGAAGCTAGATGTCTCTCATTTTCTTCAGTTTTTTAATCCAGTGGAAACTAAATTGATAAATAAACCTAACTTCATCTCCAAAGTCCCAAAAGACTCATATGCAACTGTAACTACTTATCATAATACTCTGATAAAATTTTTTAAAAGCTGTTTTCCAGGTTTATCATTATCAATCTTTTGACATATACAATCAAAACTAACACAATCTGCAAAATCAAGAAAAATGATGTCTTACTCAAATTTAACCAGTTCCTTTTCACTGTAATTTTTAGAAAGAGGAAGAGAAAAGGATATTGAGGAAGATTAGTATCTTAATCTAGGAACATGAAAAGATATTTCAGAACAGACAACAGAAACATGGAGGCAACAAGTCTCTCAAAATTCTGGTGTGAAATCTCTCTCCATATTTAAATACTATGTATTGTTTGAAGTATGCTGATAACCACCTGATCAAAGGGAAAACACTATTAAATAAATGAACCATTACACTTGGTCATCTATTGTAGCAAATTTTTCTAATTAGAAAAGCACTTTCAAGAGTTATCTATTTGCTTCTATACAACATAATTTAGTCAACCTTCTGCAATTAAAACTAAACCTCTTCTTGGATGGTAGGGGTGGGGTGGTAACATACATCTGAGGAGGTGAGAACCTATTCACCTAAATCATATAAAGTGTTGTAAACCAATGTCACCTCAATAAAAGGGGGAGAACTAACAATAAATAAATGAAGCCAAGTCTTCTTAACTGAAAAACTTTTTAGCTAAAGAAATACTGCAAGCTACTACAATCTAAAAGAAAAACAGTAAGATTTTGGGGGGTGCTTAATAAACATCAATATGTCCTAGCTGCAATAAGATGAAATCAGCAGAAAAGTAGCATTGCATTTGCAGCCAACAGTGACCATAATTAAGCTTAAGACATGTTTTTCTTGTCATCTTTATTCAAGTATTTCACAGCAGTTATATTACAAATTACAGTAAATGTTCAAAATTCCAGAATTCAAAAATTAAATAATTTACTTCAAACTAATGTAAAATGAAGTCAAATGCAAAACATCAACTTAACACAATTCTAAATTAAACTACAAACCCAAAATAGACCATAGTTGATGAAGTCTACTTAATCTACAAAGTAGACATACATGACGGAAACCAAAGGACTCCCAAAGTCTAAATAACCAAATGTACAAAATACAAAAGATGCAGGTACAAACCCAAATTCAAGCTTACAATGTGATTACAAATAATAATTTGTAATAACAATGGCATTCAGCTACGGGACCTGACACTGAAGATACCTACTGAATAGCACCATAGCTGAACCAACTTAATCAAAAAACAGGAAGATATTACCACCCCACTCCCTAAAAATAAAATCCAGTAAACCCACAAATACATTGGCGTATGAGAAAAATCAAGTCATGAAAGGACATAAAACAAAAAACAAACAAAAAAATTAATCACAGGTGAGATTCAAGCTCAAAAACACAATTAACTCCACAGCCATCAGTTTTAACCCTAGTGCGGTTCCATCATCTTCAAAAAGCTCCCAAGGTCCCCACAGCTGAGTAACTATTGTTGGGCTGTGCTGTTGATACATATTTTACTAAGAGCAAGATTTTACACAGGAGCTTATCATTTATAATGCTCACAATAGGAAATAAGAACAGAGGTCAATTTGTACATATTTTTTTGCCAATGCTATACAGCAAAAATTAAGAACTTACAAAAAGTAAACAAAATTGAGTCCACTTGGATAATCTCACAAGCTGCTTTAAACTATAGAACCACCAGATATCTGTAAAATAAGCAAAACTGGTATAGTGTGTTATTTTGGGGGGGGAAGGGGACCGGAGGAGTTGGTACAATTTTAGCTCATTTTTCTCCCCATGCCATTAGACTGGCTTTCACTTTAAGACCTAGACTGTTCAAAGTGGCAGTTCCTATTATACTGAGGTTGCCTCCTATTTCTCCATCTATATTAAGGTTAGAATTAAAAAACAAATAAACAAAAAACCTTGATCTTTTGGAAGCATTTTAATGCTAAACATAAATAAATTCCCTGTGTCAAACTCACTGATGGCTAAAATCTTAATTAACCTGTACAAATTTAGTAACCTACTAAGAACATGTGCATTTTTTTTTTCCTTTCACGAGTGCTGCTGTTACTTGAACAGAATGCTTCTGAATTAGAGTAACTGGAATAAATATCTAAAAAAAAATAGTGCAGCAAGAACCTGAGACTTGCAAAAAACCCTTTTACCAGAAACTTGCTACAAAAAATCTGCTACATCTTATTTCATCAAATCTTTAAATTCTGTAACAATTTCCATCAAAATACAAAATGCAAATGTATTATTAGACAGTAAAATAGTCTGAACTGGTATGGTGGTAATATATATTAAAGAAAGCATGAAAATCCTCCCAATAATCAAATTAGAGGTTTCAAATAACCTCCCCTTTAAAATGGTTCATCGTTAATCGCACTTGCCCACCTTAAAAATACAGTGTGTCTACATGGGTAGCATCTTGAATTATATGATTAACTGAATATTATGAAAACTTCATAGGCTAGGTATAAAGAAAGCAAGTGACATTTTTCAAAAAATTAAGCTAGAATTAGAAGGTGTAAAATGTTAATGTAAATGCAAAAAAGCACTTAGGATTACTGCAGTAGCCTATGGCGGAAGTGTGCTTTCTGGGCTAGCATCTGGCACACTACAAATAGCCAGAGACAGGAGACAAGTACCTTAGCTTCATATGTAAACGGTGGCAAGGTGATTACAGGACTCTGTAAACACTGTTGGTAACTAGAGTACAAAACGCTGAGGTAGCTCAGTGTCTCTGCAGTAGTCCAAGACCATTTATTCTAATTAAAACCCAAACTACATGTGTTGCATATATTGGAAAGACACACCTGCAATTAAGAGCTACAATGAATGAAGATATCAAGCCAACTTGTCAAAATTTTCTACTTTGTTTAAATCTGATAAGAAAAATGTCACTGCACTCCTTTTGCCTCTTTGCAACTGCCTAGACTGTGTTTCCAAAATTACTTAAACTTTTTGTAAAACTAGTAATCCATAATTAATTTTAGATAAGTACAATTCACAGAAATCACTCAACAAGATCCAAAATGGGTCACAATCGAAATGAATAGCTGTGAAGGTAAGCTTATGGAAGGGATTTCAGACATTAATACTGTTATTCAAGGACCATAACAGAACCCACTTGCAAGTATGCATACAGAAAATAAATTTTATGGAGCTTCTGACAAATTCCTCTCATTTCTGTCCATTTGGCAAGTCCTGGCTTTAAAACAAACAAACAAAAAAGGTAACAATATACATGAAAATAATTTTTCTCTGAGAACTCAAACATGAATAACTGTTAAATCACCACTGATTGAAGAAAGAAAGGCCGCTACCTATTTTCTGATCATCATTGTCAGCAATACCAAAAAAATGTGTTTTGGGGGAATTATGTGTTACTATTATTATCATTAGTATTATTATTAGTAGTAGTTGTTGTTGTTGTTGTTTCATTACATGTTTCTTAAATAGAAATAGCCTATAGAGGAAAACATCATTTTAGTATATTATGTTGCTGAAAGTTTTTTAGGTTTTGAAAACAAGATTGGCATTTTATACCAAAACACTGGTTGCCTCTTAATGACACAAGAATATCACAATTTATTTTCAAGTCTGTGACCACAGAAAACACTCTAATTCTTTTGCTACAAACAAGCCCATCTTTTTGTTTAGCCTTATCTCTCTCAAATAATAAAAAGGCACATTAAAGGCAGTTCTAAAGAGCCTAACCTAATTTCATCCCATTTCTTCAGTTTCCCACCAGACTATACCATAGCCAACTCTAAAACAGGTTTCAGTCCATTAACCAGAGGGGGAAAAAAATATGATAAAAGGGATAGAAAGGTGGGGAAAAATAAAACAGGTTGCCCACTGTTTAAACGATTCAACACAGTTAGAACTGCCCCCATCCAGTTTCCTCATGTTTGCTGGTCTGCTCCCTAAGAGAGAAGTCTCTAAAAGAGAGTGCACAAAAAGAGGAGCAGAAGTGAGAGCAGTTTCTGTAGCACCAAAATCTCCAATCTGTGGGGTTGTATTTTTTATTTGTGGAAAATACAACATGTTTCTGAAGTTCTGTTTGGTTCTTGTAGGCTGGTTGGTTTCAGGTACCTGAGACAATAGCACCAAATTCAACAGAGAGAAAGAATGAGTGAGAGAGCACTTTACATCAAGGCTCTGCACGTAATTGGTGCAATTCAAAATTGAATGGCTCAGAAGACTGCTCTGTCAGGAGCAGAGTGGAGAGGATAAACCACTCATCTTGACAAGTTCATAGGAATGTCTCAAACATATGAACTGTTCTTTCCATCTCCTATAAAGGGAAAAAAAAGCGCATGTTATCTATTAAAGGACAAAGTATATAGGAAAAGTCACTTTAACTTATTAGAAAAAAAAATTTTAGATACAAGCTAAGCTTCAAATAGTCTCCTGATTACAATACATAGCTACTCTATTCCATAAGACCATCTGCCCTAGACTCTTCTGAATGCCTTCTATTTTATATCTCAGCTATGAGAATGGTGCTAGTACACTCAACAAGTACTTATTATGCCAAATAGTGCACAAAGGGTGGGAGAAGTGTGTGTGTGTGTCTGTGTGTATGTGTGTGTGTGTAAATACTTGCCACGAAATAAACAGCAGAGTCAGAATATGAATACAGGTAAGTCTCACTCCAGAACCTGAGTACTTCCTTACTCATAATATTTTATTAACTCCCAATGCAAAATGAAAGCACTTGGTATAATGAAATTTGTACCAAAAGTACAATTCACCCTCTCTCCGTTGCTATTTACTGCAGCCAGCACTAGGAGGGAAAAGCCAGACAGAATCACTGCCATGACCACACTTAGGACTGTCACTCATTGGTAAGTCTGCTATTGATCCCTTTCCTCCCTAAATAAAGCCCCTAGATTACAAGTCCCATACTAAAAGATGTTTCACTGATGAAGAATATTCAATCAATTGAAGCTAATCAAATGTCCCAATTAGCTATCATATGAACAAAGAAGTTCTAGAATAAAGAATAAAGGTGAAGAACTTCACCTTGCATAACTAAGACCCTGGGTTTTCCCTTCTCCCTTTAAACAAGTCCAAAGAAATTATATTCTACATCTCCACAGAAGTAATGGGTCAGACTAACAGATTATCATCTAATCAAAAAGTTCTTCTGTCTGATCAATAAACATCACTTCTGCTAAATCACATACTAGTGAGTAGGGAAAAAGTTAGATTATAAGACAAAATACACAATACTATCCCAATTGTTAAATATACATCATATATATCTAGACACTTTTGAAGTGCTGTCCTCTTATCCTACATATTGTATAATGACACTAGATTCATAAAAATGTGACTAACATAATCACAAAATAACTTGTAATACTCTCTTACTTTGATTCAAGTCCAGTATTTCTTATTATACAGATTATCTACAGATAAAGTACAGATAAATCTTTAATATTCTAGAGATTTTCCTTGAGAGAGGGGACTTTGCCTTTTGCATTTTCTGCATCCAAAAGATATAGCACAGTTACTTAATAAATATTTAATAGATCATCTGATAAATAGGCAAATGAACAAAGAGAATTAAGTCACTTAGCCATTTAGTGGACAAATGATTAATTACATTTATTTATGATGACCTCAAAAAGCAGAAATGTGGCTTAATGATATAAATTATATGAAGAGAGATTTAAGTTCATATTTATAAGAAAAAACTTTCTTATGACCCAAAGCTGCCTAGAAAGGGAATGGTTCATCTCCACAGTAAGTAAGTAAAAATACACCCCACTCTTCAATGTGGCTTTTTTTTTTTTTTTACAGAACTAGTTCTGACTAAATGAGATGACTTTTTTATTCTCTCCAAACCATTAATGAGAAGAAGGGCAGATGATCTCACTGTCCATACCAATAGCTTTATCAGCAGTGGCAAGTTAGAGAGCAGTGATAAGGACTCTGGGACCACGCACACATTCAAAAGGCCCAGTGGTACGCTTAATCTGTGGTGTCAGTAATAAGTTAAGGAGGGGAAATTCTGATATACAACTCTGTGTACTTGCTAATTCATAATCATTTAATTTCTGTATTTTGATAAAGAAAGAATACTAGGTTACTTCTGTCCTGATATGAAATGGTATAAGATATAATTCATCACATACAACTCAATGATTTTTCAAATTTTAAGTCTTCAAACACTCTTTAGTGACTTGGTGAAAAATATAAACTATTTTTCCTCTTCCCTTTAAGACAAATAGAACCATATATTTATTTATTCTACAAATAAACTAAGCACTTACCTCTACAAGTTGTGATTTGTCATAATCTTTACGATGGCGATAGATGCACTGACTAAGAAGAGAATATAATCTCTCAAGTTGATCAACTGCCAGATTGTTGCTTTTATCTACCAACAAATCAAGCAATTTCTAAGAAAAAAAATAATAAAATGAAGTTTGATTTCACTGGTCAAACTGAAACAGTAATATTTGAACAGTTAGGCAAGAGATACCTTAGGCAATGGTGTTTAACAGTGACACTTGAGTTTAGAAGATTCTAGGGATTAGTTTATTACGAAGATCAATCTTGTATTTCTAAACCCCTCAAAACAAACATAACTAGAAACCTTAAAGCTATTCCTAGGAAACCTGCACTATTTATAATAGCAGCACTATTTATAATAGCCAAGATATGGAAACAACCAGAATGTACCAGAACAGGTGAATGAAGAAGTTGTGGTGTGTACGCGTGTGTTCACACACACACACGTGCACACAAATACAGTGGAATACTACTCAGTAATAAAAAAGGATAAACTCATGCTATTTGCAGCAACATAAATGGAACTGGAGGGTATTATCCTAAGTGAAACAAGCCAGAAGGAGAAAAAAAAAATACCAGATGGTTTCACTTATCTGTGGAATACAGGGAAATCAAAGAAAGGATCAGACAAAGGCAAACTTTAAAATCAGTCCTTGAAAGCTGATCATAGATCTGAAGCATGTAGGAAGGGAGGGAGAAGAGGGAAAAGAGGATGGAGAAAGGGGAAGGGGAGAAAGCAGGCAGGGAGAGAGCACAATGGGCTATGGTGAAGGATTATGGGTACTTTTGTGGTGGGAGAACTATGGTGACCACACCTGCAGGGAGAAATTCTACACTGTGAAAAAATAAACAAGGATGCAAAATAATGGTACTTCATAAAAATATACATATATGTATCAAAATATAAAAGCGATTTCCAAAGCTAGTTGATGATTCAACTGCCACAAACATATGCAAATTTCTTCTAGCCATTTAAAAATGACCAGAAATAACTAAGCTTACCTTTAATCTCTCACGATCAACTACAAGAGGTGGCACAGGTTCAGATGGTTCTTCTGGAACAAGTTCCAGGCTTGTTGTTTTTGCCTGCTCTAAAATTAATTTACGAAATTTCTTTACTTTAGAAGTACCTATAATTGATGGAGGAGAAAAAGTAGTAAAGCAAGTAATAAATTCTTTTATCCATCATAATTCCTTGGAATGGGGGGAGGACAATAAAAATAAAAGTCCTTCAGTGGGGGAGACAATAAATAACACCCCCCCAAAAAAATGTAATCCGAATTAAAGAAAAATAACCACAGCTATGAAAGCCAGGCCATATTAGAATATCATCTAGGAAACATCCACTTAAGATAAAAGCAACCTTCACCTCTAAGCAATAATTTATAAACAGCCTTCATTTTCTTTATATAAGATAGCCAAGATTTCCAGGTGGGAAAAGAAAAGCAACCTAGAAAGTCAGATACTAACACATGATGAGGCCAACCTATCTACTACACGTTCGTCTCCTAATGTAAAATATTTTCCTCAATATTGCCTGAAATTTCTTTTATTTTCCTCTGTTATACTGCCTAAAATTATACTAGAAATAGATCAGATCTGATTATAATCTTTTTTCTCAAAAATATAAACCTATCATATTGTTTTTTCCTCAGAATAAAACAGAATAATTATGCTACACCAAACATTTTGCTGCAATTAGCCACAGTGAAAAAAAATTTTGAGATGTGTTAGCATAATTTGACAGCATCTGGAACTTGAAGAATAGAGAGGGCAGGCAGACCCTTGAGCCCTATGTTCCTCTAAATAGGAATTAAGTTCTAAAAGCAGGCTGAGGAAGAGAGAACAAAGGGCAAACTTGGACTACTTCATAACTCCATACATGACCTGGCCCGTGTCAGAGACACTAAGGAGAACCTTGGTCTCCCTCCTGTATTAGTCCTCATGTTCCCAGATCTTTAAACTCTTCCTTCTTACCAATGTCCACTGTAGATATATAGTGAAAAAACAAAAATGTTGCCTTCAAAAACATATACCAAAATATACTAGAAAAAATTTCATACTTCACTTTAGAGTGAAAGCTTTTATTTACAGTTCAAATAACATATGCTAAAAGTGTTGTTAAAACACTGATCCTCATTACTACATCCATGTACTTCTAGAGGCCTAAGACCTTGGATTAGGAACCACAGCACTAGGTAACACTTCCCTGACAGTCACAAATAAAACTTCTAGTCTTTAATACAACTAGCCTTGAAGCTTTTAGATCAGTTCAACATAATACTAATTTAAACCCTTCCTGCAAGCTTATTAAAATTTCAGGGTGAAGCAGCATTCAAAGACTCCTTCCTCAGTAACTATTCTGCTTTATAATACAGATCTCTTGCTTCTTCTCACTCTGTTCCATTCATTACTTAACTCTAGCTTAACACAATTTTAAAGTTCTATCTGTATGACAGCCCAGAATAAATACTGCTCTTCATACTACTTTCTATTATTAAACACTGCAGAAAAAGAAAAATTCTCAACAAGTAGCATTTAAGAACAATGTATGTCTCTTCATACAATAAAAGAATTATAAGACTGTGAATAATACCTTCCTGTTTCTATCTGCTACAGGGCAGCAAAAAAAAAACTTTCCCACATAGCCCAAGTCCCAATCTAAAGCTATATTCTCCATATAATTTAGAGAGCATAATATATCCCCAAGCTAGCCTAGTAAAAGAAAAGTACTAGGAAATGTATACTGAATAGGGCAAATCTCTAACTCACTCCATCTCACTATAAGCCCAAGACTAGTGAGAAACAAATCAGAGCTAGAAAATTTAACTCCCCTCTTTCATATCTTAAAAGAAACACATAGCTATAGGAAGCTAGGAGGTAGCAGAAGGCTCTAACTCTGCAAGAACAAGGTAAACTTGACAATGAGGTTTCTGCTGTGCTCCTTCATCACAGGCCACGTAAACTAACGGAGCCTCTTAGATTAAACATCCCTCAAATTCAACAGTGATTGCCTGGAATTAAGACACTATAGTCTATGCCCAGTACCAGGAAAGATTAATACACATGACTTACTCCCTGTGGTGATACCAGTCTGAGGTTTAATTTAGAAGGTGAAAAAACAGGGTTGGAGAATCTAAGTAATGAGCAGAAAGTCACACGATTATAATTAACAGGAATAATGATTTAATGTGGGTCTATATGACTCCACTATACCATACTGTCAAGTCTTCTCAGCCCACCATTACCCCACCCCAATAATTATCATTAAAATTCCATCTTCTTAACACATGTGAACTTACTCAGCTTTTATTCCTAAATCCACTACAATAGGGATGATAATCAGGTAAGAGATATAAGAGCAAGCAGTCAAGAATGTGTATTTTGGACCATAAACCATCTCAAACTTTCACCACAATGTAGTATATACATGTACTTTTCTAGAGAAAGGGATGAAAACTTTTACAAATTTTAATTTTAGAGGTATAATTACTGATCAACTTTTGCTACTGAGATACCAAACAAAATATGTAATTAATGAACACTGGAGTTTAAACCTTCAGATATTTGAAAAATATTAGCTCTACCTTCTTTATCCAGTTCTGTATCTTTAACCTCCACATCAGGGTCAGGTTCTAACTTCTCATTATTGCTACATTCCAGGGCTTCCAGTTTCTCAGGATCATCTCCATGATTTTCACTCGAAGTTTCTGTTTTTTCTTTAGACTGGTCTTCTGGAAGAATCTTCTGTTCAGAACTACATTTATCTCCACTACCACAGAGAGAACCTACTTCAGCTTTGCCATTTTGACACTCCAGAACTGGTATTCCTTCAAAACTGTCAGTGGAAGCCTCACCATTTAGACAGCTTCCTTTAAGGAAAGTTTCTTTTCTAGATGTCTGTTCTGGATTTAGAGAACTGCTACTATTGACAAGCAGAGACTCATTTGAACTTTCTTCTTCAGTAGATGCAAAGTTCTCTTTTGTGCCAGCTCCATTGTTAAGCCTCTGCCCCTGGTCCATGTCCATGATGTCACAGGATGATTCATCATTGGTCATAGATAAGTCTCCAGTCTCTTCTCCATTTTCTTCATGGCAGTCAGTGCTTACCTCAAACTCTCCATTCTCCAGCAACTTCCTGTCCTCTGTATGATTCTCATAGTCTGCAAATTTGGTGTCCTCTTCATCTTTTTTTAAATTATTGACTTTCCTTTTCTTAATAATTCCTTTACCCCACTGTGATCGCCGCCTTGATTTTCTCCGAACTCGAACTGTATTATAAGGAAAAAAGATATGTACAAATTAAGAGTGTTATACCTGTTTCACATTTTATTACATGTGTTTATTAAATATGACACAAAAAACATATATACTGTTTAAATATATACTATATGTATATCATATATATATATATACACACACACACACATATATTGGTATTACAACAAAAAAAACCCACATAGCCTTTGACATACCTTCTAAATCTCACAACTTATAAGTAGAAGACATTTGAAGTCAGGGATGAACGCTGAAGAATAAACTTTTTTTTAAAATTTATTTACTGTATGAATTTACTAGGCATTACTTTTTTCTGTTACCCTAAAGTTTATTACTGTCACTAATTCCTAACATCTAGGGGCCAATAACATAATATAGATGTTTAGGGAAAGACCATATCACCAGGCTACCCAGTAGGTTGAGGATCACAGTTCTGAATTTCCACCAGGATGGTGAGCTCTTTGCCAGCAAGTTCACCCAACAGTTCCTAAGTCATGAACGGAAATAAAGATATGACCCATTATATCAAGACAAAATAGTCATAGGTACCCTTACAAAGAAATCTCCACTTTCCTTCCAGAAGAAGGAATCACTGAGTGTAAGTATGGTCATGAGTAGAAGTTCTATAAAAATAATATGGACACTTTGGTAAGCCACCTGTCTGCCTCCTCTATTAGGAATAGTTCACATAGTAGAATCAATTTCTTGCAAAGTTGTTATTTAAAAACTTAAGCCTACTGCTACCAAGACGTCAGTAATATCAATTAGTAAAACATTAATAATAATTATTTGACCAATTACATGGAAAGAGAGACCTACAAAAGTTAGAGGGACTATACACGTCAATGCTTGGAATTATCATAAGGTTTATGAGTAGACAGTTGGTACTTCCAGTTAATGATAGACGCAGGAAACTTTAATTTCCCATATACGTTTCAAAGGTAGCTAGTTATAAAAATTTACCCCACTACCCCTTAACTAAACAAAAACTTAGATTTTATTTTGCAATTTAGGACACTAGCATAAAGAAATTTAAATACAAAATTTATTAAAACAAACTAGTTAAGTTAGAAACATATCACTGCTGGTCTCCAACCCCAAATTCTAAGCATTAGTTTGTTGAAAGCCATCAGAGTAAAAATAATACATCTTTTTACCAGGCTATAAATGCAATGTTAAGTTTGACTTAATTTTAAAACAGAAAAGATATTTTTTAACAAGACAAAGTTGAAAGGCATTCTGGACAAAGATATTTTAAAAATAAAATACAAATATGTGATCCTAAATGTAAATTGTTTAATCCACAGTTTGAAATTGCTTTTGAAAGACAAACAAAAGGGAATATGGTCTTATGACAACCTTGTTCCTTATATTCTACCCCTCAGTATGATCGTGTTACTTTACCTACAGTGTATATGTTTTTACATACTATTTTTACCTTTTCATCTTAATCCTTACTGAGTCTATGAAAACACCAAAGTATTCACAGAAAATGGAGACATTTTATTATAAACATTACTCCTTTCTTACCTAAGAAAAAAATCGAAAGGTTTTTGAAATCACTGAAATTCACAGTTCAACTCATTTGACTCAAAATATCTTTTGCCTTCAAAACTATAATATCATTAGAACCATCTCTTTATTCTTTTCCCCCTGTTTATTTCTATTTTAATAATTTACAGTTGCAGGATAGCTGGAGAAGAAATTTCAATATTGGTCTACTGTTCAAAGCTAGTGGTACACAGGATAAAGTAATGGGAGTCTTAAATACTCTATTAACTATATGAAAAATCATTCCAAGTCACATTAAAAATGAAAGAAAAATATTCTGGGGCTTCCCTGGTAGCGCAGTGGGTCAGGCAATGCACTATGAAGCAAACCGCAGCCACTGCAGCACAAGTTTGATCCCTGCTGCCGCAGGCCAGAGAAAGGACCAACATGGCATAGCAGACCTCTCCTACCTCGCCCACTGCTCCCCTCAGCAGTGTGTTTCAGTTGATCTGCCTGTTCTGCTCCCTACTCTGTCTCTGGTGAATCCTCTCACCGCCCTGGACTCTGGCCTGTACCCCAGTATTTGTATGCATAAATAAATAAATATTTTTTTAAAAACTGGAGCTATATCCCACCTCCTTGTATTATTATTTCTAAGAGTATGATTTTGGTAAAAAGAAAAATTAATTCTATTAGCTCCATGGAATAGGGATTTGTTTTTTAGTCACTACTTTATCTCCAGAGTACTTGACAAAGTGGTAGGAATATTTGTGGAAATGATCTTTATCATTTCCTTTTTTAGGGATACTTTGTGTAAGAAGTCCATGTAGGGGCACAACCTTTAGAGTAAATTTTTATAGCATCTTTAAGACTGTTTCCCAAACTAAATCCTACGGAAAATAACTTTCCCTTAGGGACATTAGATTTAAGTAAGTTAATGTGAAATATGTGCCATCTACTGGTAAGAGAAAAAAAAACTCATATTCATAGATTAAAATAAAATTTTAAAATTTAAAAGACCATAAACTGCTTAAAGCCAATACTCGATGTGTTTTACATAATATTTATATCCGGTACAGAGCACATAAAGGATGTCATGTGTTTTTTAATCAGAGCACTGTTATATAATATAGGATATGATCAGAAGAAAAAACAGGTAAAATGGTTTTAATCAGTTTCATGGAATCAAATGCATCAGTAAGTCCTTCAAATTTTCTCACATACAAGTATTTCGAATCAGAAAGAGCATAAGGTAAAAAAAATTAGTATAGCTCATGCATTCAATGCCATTAGTCAAAGAGTTGATAGCTGGAACAGTATCACCACCTATATAACAAAAGGACACCATATGACTTCCAAGGATGGCTAGCTTCAGTAAAACAGAAGAATTATATTATAAAAATGCTATATTTATTAAAATTTTTAAAGACATTTTATAGATCCACATGACTGAGGGAAAATGAAGAAAAAACTACAAAGTTCATTTTCCCTCAAAATACATCGCACTTATATAAAACTAGATAAAAATAGCTGTATAGATTTTTCATATTAATCATAAAACAGTCTCTCAGAAAAATCAACTTCATACTAACAAATCAGCCACCCTCAAAAGCATGCCCACCATAAAAAGAACATCCTGCACAGCACACAGCAAGGAATCAGGGTTGGAAGCAGTGGTGAATAAAGAACCTACTGACTGCACATCCTTTGCCCAAAAACTAAAATTTAAAACCGAAAAAAATTCAAACTGAATTAGGATAAAAACATCAAACACGTAAGTTTAAAGAAACACGTTTCTGATTCAGCATCTTACCCCCACAAGCTTTATACCTCTGTAAAGACAGAAGATTAAAAGAGCTGTGGGAACACAGCTAGCCTTGGGTTTGTGTATCCAATTCCTAACAAATCTGCATCATTCTCAGTTATTCCCACTATGGGATAACATGATCTCAAACACTCACATGCACATTTATTTGCAGAGTTGTGCCAGACATCCATTGGATTTCTTTGTTTATGCCGAAATGCCTCTTCAACTCTAGTTTCTGTCTTTCGAGCTCCAGAACCATGAGGATTTATTTGTTCTGCTGTTACTGATAAGCCTGCGAGCAGAAGATAAGAAATACCTATTTAAATATCCCTAGCTACATAAACCAACAAGGTTAAGAAGAACGTGTGGAATACAGAACTGAGTTTTAAAGTCATTAATTATACTTGGACAGTTTGTAATTCAGATGAAATAGTATCTTTTGTTTTAAAATGGGTAAGAAACTAGGTATTTAAAAACATAAAAAATAGCAGGCCTAGCGAAATAAATAAGTCAGAAGGCAAAAGAAAAATACCAGATGGTTCCTCCCTTAGGAGGAACATAAGGGAACCAAAGGAGGATCAAGGAAAGGAATAAGAACAATA